>CM035793.1:28419886-28484886 GCA_020466265.1 Siphamia tubifer
TGATGACTGAGAAGACAGTTTCAGTCTTTCATTTTTGCTATCTGTCTAATCCTTTTTAGGGTGGTAAAGGATGGTGGCAGCTATCCCAGAATGCATTGGAAGAGACTTTTGACAGGTTGGCAGCTCAGAGGAGTGCAAATCGAGATACAGAGACAATGTATGGAAAAAAGTTTTCAGTCCACCTCATTCTTCTTTTTTAACTGGTTGAATTTTTACTTGAAACAAACCAAACAAATAAAAAAAAAACAGTTATCTTTTTTATATATATAAGTCCTGGTGGTGTCTGAATCCTCCTGTTTCTGCTAAGATTATTCTTCTATCTTGGCTTTATTATCATGGTAACAATTTACATTACAGATTGCTAATAAGGTGATTATTCTATAATAATTTTGATGTAATGTCATGGTAATAATGTCTTTGGAACTGTGTATTACAAGTAACGGGTCACTAATAAGTTGGTAATTCTGTTTGTATTTTACCTTAGAACAGTGAAGGATTTGGAACCCATGTAAAGTTGTTTTGTAAAATATATAGTTTGTGCAATGGAAAAGCAGACAGTAACCAATAATGGTAAGCCAGGCTGTTCAAGTTAGCTATTGTATATCAATCAACATAGCAGACTTAGCTAGCATTAGCTATATTAGCATACACACTAAGCTAGTATGTTAAAGATAGGTGGTACAGGCACATTTCATAAAATTTCGGTATCTTGTCACAAATTACATCAAAATTATTATAGAAATACTTCCTTGTTAGTGATCTGTTACTTATAATAAGTGGTTACAGAGATATTTATATCACGAAATTACATCAAAATTACCATAGAATTAGCATTAGCAATCCATAATGTAAAATGTTACCATTATCATTATAGTGAGAGTGAAACTTGACTGGCCTTGACTAGGTTCCATTTTCTTACAATGTTGATTCCCACAATTACCACATTTTGTTTTAACACTTGTTCAGTGTTAAAGAAATGTATGTGTGGAATGTATTCTGGGAGAGGTGAGTGCTGTCATTAGAATGGCAATGGAGACTTACTTTATTGTATGACCCAGATCTTCATAAACCTTCCCATTTTCAAGCGCATACTTTGTGTCTTGGAGGTAGTTGTTGCTTTTCTCTTAATACAGAGACTCCAGTGGCCATGAAGATCATATTGAATTACCATTTCCTGACAAAATAAAAGATACCTGTAAAAACTGTAGTCTATTGACCCTCAGGTTCTGCAAGGACGGATATGAACATACTTTGTTAAATTATTCCTGAAGTCACATTTTTATTGAACTCATTGAGCTGCATGTACTGATTTATGATCCAATGAATTCTGTGTATAATTTTAATCATTCTATACATACTCTTTTAAGGAATCTCTGAATTTGTATTATTTTTAGTGACAACTGTGACATGAAATTTTAGAAACCTCATTTGTTCCTGACCTTTTTTTTTTTAATGCTTGGTGAATTGTCATTAATTTGATGCAAAATGGGAAAATGATTGGGTAGTAAATGAAACAAAAAAACATGGCAGCTGACACTTACCTCAAGCCTATATTCTGTAGTCTCACTATCAGACAGGTGGTAACAGCTGATGTTAATAGTTAAGGCCATGGTTTTAATAATAGTCTGAGTTGGGTTTGATGTTATCCTGAACTCCATCTTTCTCACATTGTCCTGAGACATGCATTTAATGGGCCAGTGGCTTATCTAAATCATTCATAGATCTGAATGTGAGCATGAATGGTTGTTCATCTGTATGTGTCAGCCCTGTGATGAATTGGTGACATGTACTCACCTTCCTCCCACCAGATTTACAAAGACTAAATGCTTTAGAAAATAGATGCTTGATGATACAAGTTGCAAAAGTGAATAGTGTTGTTGACTGTTTGCATAAATGGGAATTATTTTTGAAAGAAGTCTTTAACCCATAAAGACCCAGAGTTATTTTTATAGTAGTTCTTTCTATTTAACCTCTAAGAGATGTATCACCACTTATTATTATTGTATATTCTATATTTGTCACTTTATCAGTGAAAATGTGGTATTTTCCTATATTTAATTTCCGAATCATGTACTTTAATCACTACTTGCACATTACATTTGAAGGTTATTATATTAGCACAGAAAAAAAAACTGAAGAAAAAGTGACTTTTTCAGTCAAATTAATCATTAACTGAACATAAACTAAGTGTCTCCATTCACTGTCATTGATCCTACTCCATGGGTTTTACTGGTGAGTCAGTATTGTAGAAGATAATGTTTTTTCCAATAATACTATGGAGGCTATCATCTTTCCATGGTCACCAGATATGAGTTATTTAAACTGAATTTTACACCAATTATTTACATTTATTGATAGGTTTAGTACAGTGGTTCTCAAACTTTTTTCAGTGATGTACCCCCTTAGAAACATACTTTTAGTCAAGTACCCCCTGACATGGGCAAAACATTTTTGGAAGAAAAAAAGAGGGACAGTTCTGTAAAATCAGTGTCTGATTTATTAAAGCCAAACAACTTCTATCAGTGAACCTGATAAATACATTCATATAAAACAATATTGAAAACACAGTGCCTGGAGTGTGTGTGTGTGTATGTGTGTGTGTGTGTGTTGGGGGGGGGGGGTCAGAGCCTGTGGACGTAAATCCGATTAAAACATATTCTTCCATGTACTTTCTGTACTTCGTCGGCTCTGGTTTTGTCTTCTTTTTCACTTGTTTATTCGTACTTTCAGTAGCATTGCTGTTGCGCATTAGCCACATCTCCATAGTTACAGTGTGACAACAGGTCATTGACGAGTGCGCTGGGTCAGTGGGTCAAACTAACTTGGTGTAGGAGGGGACAATACTGAATATAAAATTCAGTGGATGAACACAACACACATTCATACTTTATCGAAGTTTTTTACAAAATATTTTTTCCCAAGACTTATTATTAGGATTAAGCTACTGATTTTTTAAAAGAATTTTGAAAAGCTTCATGTACCACCTGCAGTACCTCCACATACCTTCAGGGGTATGCGTACCCCCATTTTAGAACCACTGGTTTAGTGGATTATCAGGTATTTAAACATTTTACATCAGTAGATGGTTTAAGTGGACAGTGGCTGTTTGTGTCTGTGTGCGTTAAAACTGTACTGTAGAAACATATGAAAAAAATACCCTGAACCAACCAACCAAAGCTACATTCCTATTTTGGCTTATATCAAATGCTCCTGGAATGCTCTGTTGAAGTAGGTTACACTTTGTTCATTTAACAATTTTACTTCCAAAACCACACATTTTGCAACAACAACCCCCCCCCCCCCTCCCCCGCTTTTTCAACAGGGTCAACGTGGTTCAAGGTCTGTGTTACAATTTCTTGTAATTTTAATTAGAAATTAAATTCATTCCCTCTATGTTTTATTGCCTTGCGTCTCTGCAAGTAATTTTAAGCTTACCTTTTTACATTACCATCTTGTTAAAGAAAAAAAAAAGATTTCCTTTTCTTCTATCTCAAACACAGGCACAACTTACAGCATCACGAAAAGCGTGTTGAAATCCTTCTATCAGAAATACAGACAGGCTTTGACTTATCTTTTAATTGCACTAAAGGCTTGTTAACTCACATCCTCTTTTTTTTTCTCATTCTTCTTTCAAATTCAGCCAGGATACATCATTCTATCTCAAATACAGCTAAATGTTTTTAATTGCATTATTAAAAGCTGGTTAAATTCACTCTTCTGTTCTCTATCTCCTCCTAAAAAGCAGGTATTTCAGGCATACAGTTACGGATGTACCTAAGCTGTGTTCAAACCCTCAAACCTTTTGTCATTGTAAACGTAGCTGTGCTTTTAGTAAGCACACATTGTAATTGCACAATAAAGCCTCCGTAAAGCACAAATTTCCTCTCTCTCTCCCTCTCCCAGCGTATTATATGAATCAGAGCCCCTGCTGCGCTTCAGGCGGGGTGACGGCAGTGCACAGTTCAGAAGGTCACTGGATGTGTTTGTGGGTGCAGGGCTGGGGAATAGCGGCGTTACATCACGCAGAGCGTCGGATAATGGCACATTAACATGAATAATGCATCCCATGTTGACAAGTGGAGGGAAACACACAGAGTCTAAATATTCTATAAGGAGAGGAATTCATAGAATAGAATAGCACTTTGGGAACTAATGGGCCGTCAGGTGTCACATCCTATGATGAAGGACCAGAGGAGTGTGTGTTTGTGTGTGTGTATGTGTGTGTGTTGATGTGGTTGTACTGCTCGTTATTGTTGAATATGGACTATAAACCTTTACCTAAAAAAAAAAAAAACAGTTTTAAATGTCTCATTTTGGGCTTCATGCTTCTCTTACTTGTGCTTGTCAGATGGAAAAGTATGTTTTTGAAAATACTGTGAGCAATGCATGCACACTATTCAATTATATTCCCAGATGGTGGGATTCTGGTGGAGAAATAAAGCAAAAAATAAAGCTGTCAAAAATGTTCACTCTGTCACAAGATGGGGACTGTACCGTCTATTCAAAACTGCTTTGACTGGAGCTTTGATTGATTTGTTTTCCATGGTCAGTTGGAAAGAAGTATAATTTGCAACGGCACAATACAATTGGATTACTTAGGCATCAAACAAGAAAAAAAAAAAATCACGTTTCTCTCGTTTTAGGCATCTGAAAGATTTTATGTTATCAACTTAATTGGTTATTTTTATTAAAATGCAGAAAATGTGTGAAATAATCACAAAACCATTTTTAAAGCATGCTGTTTACACATTTGTGAGGGTCTTCTTCAGGACACTGCAAAGCTCTATTTAGAAAGTATTACACTTTATTGATCCCTTACAGGACAATAATGATGTGTATGGTGTATAAAGTGCTGCATGGTTTGGCTCCAGATCCTCTGGCAGAATTCATCAGCCAAAGAAACAGCTGTGAACGTATCACTGGAGGCTCTGTCAGAGGTCAGAGGTCAGAGGTGACTGTATCATTCCTCTCCGCAGGAGCACTTTCATTCAGTCAGTCTGGTCAGGGAGTGGAACTCAGTACCAGTGGACGTTAAACTGGTCACAACATACAAGGCTTTCACAAAAACACTGAAAATGTGGCTCATCAACACTTGGAGATGCTAACGCTAACAGACAAGCCTGTTGTGATGTCTTCTTTCTTTTATTTATTTATTTTTTTTACATTTTTTTCTATCACTTTTCTTTCTTTTCTTAAACTGTATAGAGAGTGCTCAAAAATGTATCTTGTATTCCATTGTTTAGGCATTGTGTACAATGTGCTCTCTTAACAGTCTGTTGTGGGTTGTGATGTATTTTATTGCTTTTTTTTTATCATGTCCAGGGGACTACAGATGAAATCTGTAATCTGGGTAATTCTGGCTTTTTTAACCATGTGTAATCATGTGGTTTATAAAATTGCATTGTTTCATCTCGCCTCATCATCTGAACCCACTTTATCCTCACTAGAGACACGGGGGTCTGTGGGGGCTTAATCCAGCTACAATGGGTGAAGGTGGGGTACACCCTGTATGAGTAAAATTGCATTGTCCCCTTTTAAATAAACTAAACTAAACTAAACTAAACTAAAATTAAATAAAATTAAATAAAAAATATATAGAATTTTTATATATATATATATATATATATATATATATATATATATATATATATAAAACACCAGGTCTCTCTCAACAGGGTTTGCCATTGTTTTGGTAGCTCTTTGTATTGGGAACAGAAAAAACAGACTCACTAAATACAGACCGTTGCCTCTAGGAGCCATTTACAAAGTCATTTTTTATTGATTGATTGATTGATTGATAGATTGTTTCCTTACTAGGGACAGGGCATAATACATATACTTTAGAAGAAACAGCTAAGAAGTCATTTTCATCTGCTTTCTCTGAATGGGTGTCAGGTGATGAATGTCACAACAGAATGATGCATTTATAATAAAATACAACATAAAAATGCCATATTATTAAAGAACAATCACTATCCCAGCAACAGTACATCTTTTAATAATAGAGTCTGTTCTGTTTTTTTTTTTTTTTGTTCTGTCTGCTATATTCCACTGTATTTTCTTATTGTGTTTGTGCATGGGCATCCATTCAACGCGAGAGGGACATGTCCCCCTCACATTTCAGAATTGCACACACACTTTTCTCATTTAAAATAGCTAGTTCATCCAGTGGTATTTCCCGAAACAATCCATTCCACTTAATTGATGAGAGATACACATACAACTGAGGATCCGCTCCAGGTTTTCTGTGTCGGCTACAACTCACCACGTGCGAGAGAATGGTCAGAATGGTGGATGTTGACCCAAAGGAGGTAACATCTGCCTCATTTCCACCTCACTATGTCCAGTTTTTTTTTTTTTTTTTTTGCCAAAACCTTATTTATTTTTGTTCTATTCCTCCAAATTAAGCATAGGCTACATTATATTAATGTTAAACTAAACAATGAAATATCAGGAATATATTTCTGGAAGTTCCTGAGTTTTGTAGGAAGAGGAGAAAAAAAAAATCGAGATCGGCCGCAAAAAAACAAACAAAAAAAACCAAACAAACAAACTTGAATTAATTGATAAAATCAATATATTGCCCAGGCCTAGTATGAGGATTTAACTGGAAACAAACATACCAGAAACTACAAGAAGTGATGAAGAACTTCACTGATGAAAAAACCCAAGACAGAAACGAGTTAGTTTAGATCAGCAAACAACAAAAAAAAAGAGACTAATTTAACACCCAGACTCCACCAAGGCAGATCAGCCCCCACCTTAAACACAGGTGTGTGGGTCCTCAACACTGATCACCACCAAAATGTAATCATTTCTTCCTTGTGTTAGTATCAACATTTCCTGAAAATTTCAGCCAAATCCATCCATAATTTTTTCAAGTTATCTTGCTACGAAT
The DNA here is from genome assembly GCA_020466265.1 of Siphamia tubifer. NCBI lineage: Eukaryota > Metazoa > Chordata > Actinopteri > Kurtiformes > Apogonidae > Siphamia > Siphamia tubifer. The sequence goes on from CM035793.1 coordinate 28,426,785, forward strand.
CACACACATGTGCCCCCCACATACCACCAATGATCACAACAAACAGATAAACACCTGAAAAAATGTATCTCTGCCAACCCTTGGCAGAGTAATTATTTATTCATTCATTATCTGAACTTACAAAACTAAGTGACATTTCAGAATAACAAAAGACAATGACTCGACCCTCCATTAGATTCACTTTAGAAATGATGGAATTGTTTGCATTTCCATCAATACTTACCTGTAACAGTCTCCACAGGACCACTTTTCCTTTGACGTCATGGTACATGTGACCACAGGCAGTGTTTCTGAGAATCAGCTGGCTACTTTTCTCAGAAGAATGAAACTGTATGTGAGTCATAACCAAACTCAGCAGTGAATAGAATGAATTCATGGGTAATAAAAGATGGCCTGTACATTTCAGCTGTATTTCTTTAGATTTCCTCTTTCTTTCTCTGTTAACACTTAACACCTGGTACATTCATACGGACACAGAATACCCCCAACAGTTTATGACTGACATTTAATGTATTTATTATATTTACTTGACCAAGCAATGGCAGTTATGTTTTCGCCAGCGTTTATCTGTTTGTCTGTTTTTTGTGTAGCTGTGTGCAACAGAACTCAAAAAGTTATGGATGGATTTGACTGAAATTATCAGGAAATGTTGATACAAGCACAAGGAACATGTGAGTAAATTTTGGTGGTGATCAGTACCTACCTACCTACCTACCTACCTACCTACCTACCTACCTACCTACCTACCTACCTACCTACCTACCTACCTACCTACCTACCTACCTACCTACCTACCTATCTTCTCACTTTGTGCAGTAATCTACACCTGGCTTTTCTACCTCCATCCATAATAATATACATTATATCATGTAAATGTCACCTAAAATTTCTATTTATCAGCAACATACAGTAGTATAGAAAACTATTACATGATCAAAATCAAATACATTTTTTGCAAAAAAAAAAATAAATCTTTGCTTTGAATTTCCTGGGGGGGCGGCATTAAAACAGGGTGACAACACTAAAAACGTTACCACTGATGTAACCTCTTGGACTGTACATGGTGAGTTAATATACAATTTATGTAGAAATGTTGACATGAAACATAGCTTTGCTTCAGTTTTCACACTTCATACTTCACATCCATGGTTGCATGCAGTAAAACTGTGACTTCCTGCTGATTTCAGCACTCATAAAAGTGATTTGGAATTAGGATAAAATGATAGTTAATAACTGTTCTACTGTGTTTCAGCTGCTGGGAACAGTGCCTTTACATATTCCTTTAGATTGTGCATATTAGAGGATGAAACAACTAAAACCCTCTTCTGTTCAGTAAAGCCCTGAAGCATGGCTCCTCTTCATCTTCAGCCACAGGAGGATAAATTTCATCATTCATCTACTGATTGTCATTTTAATACACTATATTCTCTATTCACATGAGGACCTATCCAGGGAACAAATCCACTTACATAATCCAGAAAAGGATAGAGCTCTATATCTATCTATCTATATGATTCAGGATACATGGCAGTGTATTACTCGGCTCACGTCTCATCTTTTGCATCTCAGACAGACTGACCCAGTTCTCTTCCTTTACCCAGAACAGACTGTGCCTGGAGGGGAGGCTGTCCGCGACATAAGGCGGCTGCAGAGCTGACTGGTTCAGGGTCCACCGCGACGGGCTCCCCCCCACCCCCCACCCTGTCTTCCCTCAAGTCATTACAGCAGCAGATAGGAGGCAGAGGGAATGGATGGGTTTCATTCCAACAGGGCGCTTCCACTTGTCTGATCATTCAAGGTCATATCGAGCAGATCAATAGACCAGACTGATGTATGTGGAAGTGGATAACATGTGTGTCTGAAAGGAGGGGATGGGTGTGTGTGTGTGTGTGTGTGTGTGTTGGGGGGGAGTGCACACACAGACACACACCTGCACAGGGTCAGACACAGTGTGTTATCTCAGTTCATAAATCTAACACTAGATGTCAGTGGAATGCAGCATCTAGCTTCAGAAGAGCTGGAGTTTATTAATGCACACTCCTTTGTTACTGTAGAGTCTCCACAGAGCAGAAAGACTATATTCATTTACAGAAGGGCACAGGTTTTCTTTCAATGTTGTTTCTGAACCGTATTACTAAATCAACATTGAATAAATGCACATTTATGTTGTTGTACCCCCCCCCCCCACCCACCCAATTCAGTTCACTCACCTTGTGGATTCATGAAGAGTCACCTGCTTCCTCAACCTGTATCAACAGTATCTTTACTTGATTTGTCCATTTACTTTGTGCGATAAAGCACAAAACAAACTGTTTTAAAACAGCAAACAGTTTTTTTCTGTGTTATTTAATTTTCTGCATGAACATAAAACATATACACACACACACACACACACACACATTGCCATGACTTTGCCTCAATATTCCACTGTTTTTGTAATGACATGCTGCTCAACATTCTTTTTTAATTTACATTCAGTTGTGGGGGAAAAAAATAGATAATCAATTCCTTGTGGGCGGCATGTGGTTAACACTAGTGCCTCACAGCAAGAAGGACCCTGGTTCAAATCCCACACCAGACCTTTCTGTGTGGTGTTCGCATGTTCCCCTCATGTCTGCGTGGGTTTCCTCCCACCATCCAAACACATGTACTGATAGGTTAATTAGTTAATCTAAATTGTCCATAGGTGTGAATGTGAGAGTGATTGTTTGTCTATATATGTTCAGCCCTGAGATGAACTGGAGACTCATACAGGGTGTACCCCGCCTTCACCCAGTGTAGTTGGATTCGGCCCCCAGTGACCCCATTGACCCTAGTGAGGATAAAACGGGTTCAGATGACGAGACGATTTTAACCCATAAAGACCTTGTGCTACTTTTGTGGCAATTAGAAAAATGCATGTTCCCTTTTATTTAACAGTTCTTAAATGTTTTATCACTATTTATTATAACATTACCCCTTTTTAAAAAAAAAAAATTTTATTTTATTTTATTGAGACTGTTGTCTGGAATAACCGATCAATAACAGCACTGATGAAATAATACCTACATAGCTGAGGTTGTAAAGTGCCTAATGTCACTAATTTCCATCATAGTTATTGAAGGTGTTCTATTCAAATGGACATTCTCCACTTCATTTAGTTCCGCAGTAATATCACGGTTCTTTTCTCTTTTTTTTTTTAAATAATTGTAACTAAATTTAGGCAGTAAGGGAATGTGTCTTTATTTTTGAGTGTGATAAAGTTCTAATTTCTCTCAAATAAATCAAATATGTTGACTTTTGAAGGTTATATTTGCTGAACCCCCTGAGACCAACTTTATTGCCGGTACCTTCCTATATTCTCACCTAAAACTCATAACTTGGAGGTCACCTGAAGATGTGAAGACACTTGTTTTCCTGTCTACCTTTTCTACTTCTGTAGCTCAGGGCTGCTTTGTTCCCTGTACGAAAAAAAACAAAAAACAAATTCATTAATGGTGACATTTTCATGAGATTAATGGACTGAAATTCATCCCACAATTTGATATATCCAACTAAAAAAGGTTTACTTCAGTTGACGACATGACTGTTAGACTAAAAGTGGAGTTAGATCACTACTTAAAGGTTCAGTGTTTAAGATTTGAGGGGATTTCTGACTGGGGACATAGAATATTCATGATTGTTATTTTCATTGGAGTATAATCACCTGAAAATGAGCAGCACTGTTACACATAACCTAAAGTCAGTGCTTTATATCTACATAAGTACTGGGTTACCTCCATACTATTACACCACTGTTTCTACAGTAGCTCTTATTTCCTTCTGTCTTTTTCATCTTTTCTTTGGTCTACATCCAGTGTAAAGGTGCTTCTATTTTTGAGCACTGACCCCAGTTATTACCCCAGTTAACCAAAAGCTCCCAGAACACACAAACCAAACAGTAAGCCTTAGAACACTCTATCTTGTTTTTCACTTTTACAGCATCAAAGTGGGAGGCATTTAATTAGTTATGACCTGCAACTTAAACGCTAAATGATAGGGGTCAGCAATTTTATAGCAAAGAAAGTAAAAGAAAACATTGGACTGGAGCTGCAAAAGATATCAGAGTCTTTTAAACTCAGGTACCATCATCTAATTAGTCTAAATGAACTAATGTCAACATTACTAATAGGTCTAAATGATCTGTCACTCACAGGTTTTAACACAAAGGGGCTACTCCTCACCACCAAACTGTTATTATTATTATTATTATTATTATTATTATTATTATTATTATTATTATTAGTAGTAGTAGTAGTAGTAGTAGTAGTATTAGTATTAGTATTAGTATTAGTATTAGTAGTAGTAGTAGTAGTATTGGTATTAGTATTAGTATTAGTATTAGTAGTAGTAGTAGTAGTAGTAGTAGTATTAGTATCAGTATTAGTATGATTATTATTATTAGTATTAGTATTTTTGTTATTATTATTACCTCCGCCAAGAAGGTATTAAACTCAAGTGTTTTTGTTATTCTCGCCCAACATTGGGAAGGTCAAAATTACATTATTGGCTCTAATTCAACAATGGGTTGTCAACTTGAGATTGGCACAAAATAGGAGTGTGATTCAACATTCTCTGAATACTTGTTTGTTTGTGTTTGTCAGTAGGATTACGTAAAAAGACCTGAATGGATTTTGATTAAACTTTCAGGAATGATAGATAATGGGTCAGGAAAGAACTCATTAGATTTTGAGCAATGAAGGTCAAAGGTCAAGGTCACACTAAAGGTCAACAGGTAAAACATCAGTGGTAATATCTCAGGATTCATACAAGATAGAATCTGGTGGGGGGGGGGGGGGTTCATTCACATTGTCTCACCTTTGTACATCAGACGGGTCAACACCTGTGGCTCCATGTGAATGAAAAATCAGGCCTTGGTGCAGATCTGCTGTCTCTGACTGCTTATTATTATTATTATTATTATTATTATTATTATTATTATTATTATTATTATTATTATTATTATTATTATTATTATTATTATTATTATTATTATTATTATTATTAGGTTATGCTTTTGTTGGAGTTTCAGCAACATTACTTAAAAAGTTATGGATAGATTTTGTTAACATTTTCAGGATGTGTTGGGAGTGTCACAAGGAGCAAATTATTAAATTATTTATTTTTGGTGGTGATCCGGAATCACCACCAGAGATCTTGGATTCTGGATCACTTTGAAATCTATTCTCTATTTACCGCAATGTAAAATGTCAAAGTGATGCAGAATCCACAATCTCTCCTGGTTTACCACCAAAATTTAATCATTTGTTCCTTGTGACACTCCCAAAACATCCTTTATCAAAATTCATTCATACCATTTGAATAATGTTGCTGACAAACAGACGGACAAACAAACTCCAGTAAAAACATAACCTCTTTGGTGGACCTCTCTTCATTCAACACTTCACAAACCTAAGGGTTAGAGTCAAAATCTTACAGTTTTTTTTTTTTTTTGCATGTTCTAAATAAATAAAACACATCTCTAACAGATGTCTATTGTACTAACAGAGAACTGACCCACCCCTCAGAGACCCCACCCCAGGTCTGTCATCTGGATGAAAATCACAAAAGTCTTAATGAGAAACAGAATCAGTGTGAGGGAAAGTGTGGTAGACAACCATTATACTACTGCATTATACAAGATATCTGCTTTCTATTTTTCCTTCTCCAGAGCTTGTCGATACTGTGGTTTTTAATTATTTAGCCCCGGGGCCGTTTAGTACTTGGTTTTGGTACCCATTCCCAGGACCACCTACATATGAGATAAGACCTGAATGTATTCAACATCTAACTGTGCCTCTAGGGTGGGAGTTAGTTGTTTTCTGGTGTTCCATTACTAAGCTAACAACTTGCAATTGTCCTTCTTTTGAAGATATGTAAATATCCTATAGAGTTTCATTACTACTATTATATTTTGTACTGTTTGTTTTTTGTACAATCTTTCTGGATGTGCATTTTCTTGCTTTAATCCATGATTGTATCTTATCTTACAAGGAGTTTCATATAAAGAATGTTTTTTTTTAACCATAAAAATCCTCATACTTAGTCATTTTCTTTTCTGCTTCTTTACTGAAGTATGCAACACAAACTACCATTACCTTAAAAATAGAATCAGCTAAAAAAGTGGATAGAGAAAATGAGACGAGGTTTTTATTTCCATATTACTTTGTTATGTATTAACTACTACTGATATAGTATGTTTTTCCAACTGTCTTTCCTTCTCACCTCACCTCTCCTCACCTCACCTCACCTCACCTCACCTCACCTCACCTCACCTCACCTCACCTCACCTCACCTCACCTCACCTCACCTCACCTCACCTCACCTCACCTCACCTCACCTCACCTCACCTCACCTCACCTCACCTCACATTATCTTATTTTATCTTATCATCCAAGGTCTTTCACATAAGGAATGTTTTTTAACAATATAAATCCTCATACTTTCTCCCTCTTTACTGACCATCTGTAGAACTATGTAACATGATCTACTGTTACATTAAAAACAGAATCAGCCAAAAACTGTTTCATTGTACATTCTTCTGTGAATATCTGTATGTTATATTACTACACTGAAAAGAATAAAACATTGAATCAACTTAAAAATCCTTCTTCAATCGGTCACGCATAAAAAATATCTAGTTGAGTGAATCAAATTAAATTAAATGAAAATAACCCTAACCCTATGCAATTCAATTTGGTTCAATCAACTAAATTTTTTTTATTTATTTTTTTATGTGTGACCTTAACAAGTCAAAATTATGAAATAAAAAGTCAACGTCATGACATAAAAGGTCAAAATTGAAGAATTTTTTTAAAGCTGATTCAATGTTTTACTTTTTCCAGTGTATTTTATATTTAATGCCATATTTGTTTGTCCCTCTGCATATTAACTGCAACTGAGACACATGTACCAACTGTGACAACAAAAATTACACTGACATGCTATTCATTTATTCATCATTAATCTTCAGATGATTTCCTGTCTGCTGTGCACCTTCTTTGCTCACAACCAGAGTAAACTCATTCCTTTCATGAGGTTAAATGTGATGGCAAAGTATTTTTTTTTTTCAGTCTTACATCACATCTAACATTTATCTTCATTCTTTTCACCAGTAAAATTAAAGCATACATACATTATCCAGCTCATTTTATGCGAAGTCTGTACCGTTTAATGACTGACAGCAGCCTCAGCTTCAAAAAGGTCAAGCGCATTCACACCACAAACATACCATTTGCTTCATATGTTAGCACAGATTAAAGTTAAATCATCGTATTTTCCCAATGCAAGCATCTTTGTTTTTCCGGGCGCGTTTGTACCAACAACATACATATTTAAAAATCATATAATGTCCTTATGCTTTGAGTACCCTCCCTCTGTACTGCGGCTTCAAAGCTACCTTGAATGCACCAGTGAATTCCATGACGCTAAGTGTGTCCTCAATATAAAACTTTCATTTATTATGGTGTCTGCTGTCACAACGCGGCACGTCAAAGTCTCACAATATAGATCGGTGAGTTTGAGTACAATCACATTTACTGCACAGTTATGTAGAATGTTGGCCTGTTGGGGTAAAGATTCATTATCATATCAATAAAACCATTTATCATTGCTATAATTAGATCACTGACTTTATGTCATTCCAAATTGGTGCATATAAGTATAAATTCTATCCCAAACCTCAACCCCCACCTCACTACCCAAGAAGTCATTAATGTTTCCTAGTGTTATATTATCACATAGCTACATTCTTCTTCTCTATCTAATCTAATTCATCAGTCTAATAGGTCATAATTAATTGCTCCATTATTAATCGAGTGATGTCATACCTACATGCCTGAGGGTGAAATGAACTGTCTATCACCAAGAACTCTGTCTTTGAATATGTGTGTTGGAGCGTGTGCCCAAGCAGCCATGGCACTTTTGAGCGTTTGCCTGCTGTGTGTCAAAGTCTCGTCAGTCTCGACCAGCTATACATCACCATTCGGCGTGACTGTGTGATTACCGCTGTGATTACCCCGGGTCAGAAGGTTCAAACATCACTGCAGAGGATATTACACCGTAGTGGGACATGAATATTTAACTGTCTCATTCTGATGATACTCTCTCTTTGGCTAACTAGAACCAGAGGAGATGATGATTAGCCTCGCAGAGAAGGCTAACGACCCGGGATGGATTAGAGTGGATGGCCATTGAATATGCCCATGACATGCGGTGGACAGTCTCAATTATGTAAAGAAGTCAGGTGTGGATGTTTGAGGTGCAGGTTAAAACCAGTCACTCAAACCTATAAGACGTGTGCATGTCAAGCGTATCTTACTGGGAAATAACTTGGATCTAAGAGTCAAGAGCAGAACATAAAGTATCCCAAGGACACACGAGAAAAAAATACATACATTAGAAGTATTAATGAGTGGGTTACATCATATACTGGAAAAATATTGAAATATTACCAAATATATTTTTGTCATGTTTAGTCATCATTGCTCTTTTTTTTTTTTTGCTTGATTAAAGGTAGGGTAGGAGATCTTGGAAAAAACGGTTCCTATTTTGAAAGTATACCCACCTATACCTCGTTCATTCGCCCACCCCTTGAAACCACGCCTTCAAAAATACATCAACACTCAAGTTGTCTGGAAGCGATTACTGAAATTTACAAGCATTCACGAGAAGTCAACATCAGTTATCATCCTGAATAACAAAACAATAATCAACATTATCAGTTTGGTCACATGAAGCTTAGCTAACAAAAGGTTAGAAGCTTGAATATGATACCCATAAGTGATTAGTATGACCAAATATTATATAATCATAACAGTATCATCTTACCTATTGACTAGAAACATGGTCACCTTAGCATCAGTTTTGAGCCTCTTTCCTTTTTCAGTTGACGCCAGCGCTGGAAAGCCGTAGTGATTACCACCCTTGTCCTGTTCCGTTTCTTCGCTCACAGTTTTTACTTTGGTTTTGCTGCCGGGTTGTCGTCTTTTCCGCCATAGCTCTTTATGTAAATGCACAGAAGGGGGAGGGGTAGGGGGTGGATTGATATTTGATGGACATATCAGCAAATCAACCATTGTAAAAATCATCAGAACAATGATTGGCCGGAGTTTTCCTCTGGTTCCACCCTGACTGGACTAAAATTGTTAGGGTTTTTTTGCAAATATTCTATATCAGTGCTTGATATGGATCATGAAGATATGGTAAAAAAAAAATCCCAAAAAATATCTTTTAAGCCAAAAAAAATGGAAGCAATGATCTAATGCTAATGGGAGAAATGAAAATAAGATTTTTCTGAAAAATCTGTTCTTTTATCTCACTGAGAAGTTACAGTAAGTCTTCAGGTGATTATATGTTATTTTAAATGTGCTGAGATATTTTGACTAGAAATTAGAAAAACTACACTTGGTAGTATTTACATTTCTGCAGTGTATCCATAGACATATCTATTACACTATTAAATAATCTGGGGTGACCAAGTGCATTTTGTCATTTCTAATAAAATATATCACTTAAATTAAAATAAGACATAATCACCGAAAGATTAACTTGCAATTGAGATATAAGAACAGATGTTTAGACAATAGATCTGAAAATCTTATTTCAAGAAATCTTACCAACGTAATTTACACTTCTTCCATTGCAGATTTTTCTGCTTAATTCAAGGTTTTTCTTTTTTCTTTCTTTGTTTTTTCTTAATTCAATTTTATCTATTAATCTATTGTCTAAAAAATAAGCTCTCATATCTCAATTTTGACAAGAAATGAGAAAAATCTACTAGGTAAGATTTAGATTTTTTCAATGTAAAATATTAAATCTTGTCCTCATGATGGCCACAGGGATGCTGGAGCTTTACAGGCATATGAAAGGTGCGAAAATGTCACCAGTTGAAAAATGAATGGATGAATGAATCTTGATATGAATGTTCGACATGCCATTATTACCACTGACAGGCAATGAGATATTAATTTTGCTGATCTCATTACAATGGAACCTGTCAGTTGGTGGATATATCAGGAAGCAACAGACATAGGGGGGATTGTGATGGTCAAATCACTGGGTCAGAGCATCTCCAGATCTTGTTCATTCCAAAGTAAAGTGGTTAGTATTGACCACAAGTATCTGGAGAATTACAACTTGAAAGTCACATTCATTAGTGTGTTGGTTTATTTATACATTTGTAGACCCTAACAGTTGATAAAGGTTGAATTTTGAACCCTCCACGTGCTGCAAAAACTATCTTCATAATCAATCTGGCAAAAATGGAGTGTATATCTACAATATCTTTCAATTCCTTCTTAATTTTGTATGTTTACAACCAGTTACATCATGACATTTGCACATATAAGATCCAGACTTCCAACACACATTTCTCAGAGTACAAGATAATGGCTTGTCAGCAGCAACACTTGTAGTTCATCCTGAAAATGTGTCCAAACTTTGAGGTGATTACTTAAAAATGTTCAGTTGTTGGTTGTATTAATAAACACAAACGGCTGAATGGGACAAAGAAGTATGGTCAACAACCTGGAGCAGGACGGGTACATATATTTATTTAAAGGGTCAGTACTCAAAATGACGTTTTTTGTGTCATTATCAGAATTTGTTCCTCATATAATGTCACTACAAATTAGCAGATAGGTAGATAGGTAGGTAGGTAGAGAGAGAGAGAGAGAAGAGAGAGAGAGAGAGAGAGAGAGAGAGAGAGAGAGAGAGAGAGAGAGAGAGAGAGAGAGAGAGAGAGAGAGAGAGAGGAGAGAGATAGATAGATAGATAGATAGATAATAGATAGATAGATAGATAGATAGATAGATAGATAGATAGATAGATAGATAGATAGATAGATAGATAGATAGATAGATAGACGATAAATAATTATTGCACAGTTTGTGTTTTAGGGGCATTTTTGCAGCAGACACCAATACCAGCTCCATTACTAAAATGCAAAACTTTCCCACAAGAGCATTTTCTAAAATAGAATAGAAAAAAGAAACAATAGAAGGTCAATAGGAGCTATTGGTTTTCTGATTGCCACTCCTTGACTGTTGATCATGTAATCATCAGAGTAGGAATGATGCTACACCTACTGTATGTTCCATTGATGATCTCACAAAGTGAAACAACATATAAAAACCATGTATTTTTTGTGCCTAATGTTATGGACAGTGTTAAAATGAATTTTAAGCATCTTGTTGGTTTGGACTACAGTATAATGTTATGTTAAATGAAGAAAAGTAGAATAAATATCAAAGATGGAAATGTCATTTCCTGTTGGTGGTCTACATTCACAGGGTCATCAGGGTTTCACTGTTAATGTTTTTTTTTTTTCTCTATCTAACTGGTGAGGCCCAATGGGTCAGAAAACTACTTATCTGAAGCCCAATTGCACTCCTCCTGGACACAAAGATAGCAACTGTTAGAAACATCACTGACTAAAAAATGAAATGAATGTGTTTGGGCCTTGTTTTGGAACTCCAGATGATTGGACATGTCTTGTTGAAAAAGATCTGCGATGCAAACCACACAATACAAAGTTGCTGTTTTGCCCACTATTTAATGCCACACAGTCAACCCCCCCCCCCCCCCCCCCCCCCCCCCAAAAAATAAAATAAATAAAAATACATGCTTATTTTGAACTAATGTTGTCATGGATTATTGACCAGCTCTATACAATGAGCAATAAGCTGTCAGCAGAGATGAGAAGAAGAAAGCTCTCCTCTTACATCAACTGTGGATGAAAAGAAAGAAAAGAAAGAAAAGAAGAGAAAAGAAAAGAAAAGAAAGAAAAGAAAAGAAAGAAAGAGTGTGTTTCTAGATTCTTAAGCCTATTTTCATATTTTATTTCTCCCAGACAATTAGACTTTGCTTACTGTTTCGTCTTGGACTCTGCAAAGAGTTAACATTTCCTTAAATGGTGTTTCAGAGCACATATGTAATTTTATAGCTACTTCTAAAGTTCAAAGGATGTAACAATAACTTCTGGCAAAGCACTTTGCTTTGGGATGCTGTACAAAGCCAAAACAAATACACAGATCTGCAAAATCACACTGCTGAAAAGGTTTAGACTGATGTTAAGAGACTGGAGTAAAACCTACTACAGATAGATGTATAAGGACACACACACACACACACACACACACATGGAAATGCATATTTTAACCACCTCACCAATGTTGGCACTGTATCATTGTCAAACCATCTGCCCCTTTGTTTCAAGCAGCATTGTAACCTTTCCAGATAGTGTGGGTCTGTGTATTTCTACAAATCAGTGAAGTTGTGTGTTATCACTGGTGCACACACACATACTTGTATATCCAGTGTGTGTTCTGGTTGCCAAAACGTCCATTTGGTTGGGGAGTATTGCCAAGGTGAGGTGGAGGTCAATTCTACACAGCTGAATCATTCAACAGCACTGAGCTGAGCTGCTGCCAAGCCTGGCAACCGCTGCACAAAACACAATGTCATCATCTGGGTACAAAAAATTTCACTGTGGACTGTGTTTCAGAATTTTAGTAGTGACTTAAGATTCATGACATATGAAGCATTTTTATGCAACTTAACATAAATTGTGCATATTTACTTTTGCTCTCCAGGCTCTGAGACAGCTCAGTTAGATATGAATTAAAAAAGATATTTCCTTGTCTGTTTTCACATAGAATTGCCGGTCAAGGCTGTTTTTTTTTTTTTTTTTTTCCTGTGTGGGGCCAAAGATGCTCAGTCCCCACTGAGTTGTTCTTGCTTTCATCCTTGGATCTGATCAATAATGGATGGAACTCCCACAGCCTCGCAGGCAGGGATTGCTTGGAAAAAAAAAAAAAAACTTGGAAACCAGCCACAATTCTGCCAGCCCTGGGGTGTTGCGCCGGAGACAGGGCCGCGCTTGGCCGCCAATTAGCACCAGCATTTACAGTCACTTGCTGGGTGTGACTGTTTCGAGGCACACTCTAAACACTCACACACACACACCACACGCTAGACACATACACACACACTTATACAAACACAAAATGAACACACTGACAGACACCTCTGGAGACCTGCTGACCTACTCCCCTAACCACTTTATTGATCTGTGGGCCAAAGATGTGAAAGCCTATTGAGGTCATCATTAATGATTCATCTATCCAGAAAATGTCCAAATGTGGCTTGGAGCGTAAACATGAATGCGTCAGATGTTATGGACTCATAAACATGTGAGAGCTTTGAAGAAATCCTCCATGCATCTATATGAATCATACATGTTAGACGAGGGATACCAAGTATAGAGACAGCTATCAGATAGGGTGATGCAACTATTTCATCACAATTTGTTTCAGTTCCTGTCACTCACTTTACTCTGGGCTCCCACTGAGAGCTATATGTTATTCTGAATATCTTCCACTTGGTCCTTACTCTGTCTTCTCTGCCGGCCTCCAGCATTGAGTAGAGGATTGGAATCAATGGGACTAATATAGTGTATGCGTGTGAAAAAGTATGCACTCTTTGCTGTTTTTGATGCTTTTAGTCCATGCAGTTGTCCTTTGATTAATATTGTAGCATACACACATGCACAAGCACGCATACACATGTGTATATACCATACATTAGCTATCCTCCTGAGACACATATGCATGCTACTCCACAGGGACAGATCGCATGCAGCAGTCATGCATTTGGAAACTGCATTTGCTGCTCACTCTCAGGTCTTTTTTGCTACTCTGTGTGCACTTAAATCCAAAACTTTAATTTGACTGACAGTATTGGCTGATGTTGGGAGGGTTATTTTTAAAATGTAATAGGTTACAGTTGCTATAAAAGCTTTGAACTTTGCAAAAAGAAGTGAACACCAAGTATTATGTGTGTGCTGTGCTAGGAGCCAGTGGTTTATTGATGTCAGCTAACTCATTTTTAAATTAATGACCTTTACTATCCTTAGTGATATAAAATGAGGCCTATACTATGATTTATATGTAGAGCATATCCTTATATTTTGGCTGCTTCTATGAAACTGGGTTCATTTTGGTACTTGACAGATTTCTCCAGTTTTTTTAAATTTTTAAACCTAATACAAAAAGAGATATTTGGACATATTTCACCCCTGGATGTACCTGATGATGACCTCAGATAAATGCAAAAAAAATAGAAATACACTTGCTCTGAACCAGCCCAAAATGAATAACTTTTTAATTAAATAGTGGGGCTGAAAATAGAACAAATATTAGGTTAGGCTACTAAGGTGTCAGTGCATTTAATCTGGAACATATGGCTATAAATGATCTTAGATAGCACTATAAATAAAGACACTGTGTTAAATTTAATGATCCTAGTGGTTTTTCTAATCCGCATATGCAGGTTTTTCATGAATCTTCGTCTTATTCCAGATTTTGCACATAACCCTTTGTGTCCACGGGTGTTATATGAGGAACCTGTTTAAACACAATTATGAGTGATTTTGCAGCATTTTTGTGAAACACTCTGCTTTGCATACTTAATTTGATCTCCAAAATGTACCTGTGAGAATAAAGAAATATTTAATCAATTTTAAATGAAATTGTAATCATTTTATTGTCTTTTTTACAGCTGATTTTTTGTATAGAAAATAATATTAATACCTGAAATAATATTGATATCTGAAAATCTCAGTTAATATTTATTTTTAAAATAGATGCCACCAAGCTTTCTTTATAAGCATTAGTCTACACATCTGGTTTGAATTTTTATTCCCCATGTCCTGTTTGTAGGAATCAGTTTCATAGAAGCACCCATTTATAACTGCATATCTCCTGCTTTTCTAGAGTGACAGCACTGGGCAAAACTACTGTAGTTACCATTAGCTTTGGTGGAAATGTGCAAAATGTACTAAATGATTCTTCGACATAAAGATGACAAAATTAATTAATAACTCCTGCATGATTGTAGACAGTAATCTATGTATAGAAACAAGTTGCCATCCGATACTTGACAGTAATGTACTGAAAAATTACATAGACAGGCACAACTGTTCTTTCATTCACACCTATGGGCAATTTTTAGCTTCACCAATTAACCTATTAGAGCATGTCTTTGGATGGAAGGAAACACACACCTACATAAAACGCTGTACAGATGGTGTTGAAATTGAATCCAGGGCCGTCGTCCCAGAGGTGGTCAAAGTACTCACATTCTACAGTACAGTAAATACTAAAAGTAGTACAACTTCTCAATTGTAATAAAATACAAAAGTAAAAAGAAAAACTACATTTTGTGTCATAAATGAAATGTCTGAATTTAAATAGAAGAAAAAAAATTAAGTGGGAATAATTAATTTGACTATAGCACATGCAATAGATAGTTTTATTTTATGTTGCATATTTGTGACAGTCAGCTTTAAAGGGGTTAACCAGGAAAAATTTCAAAAGCATCCCAAAATGAAGCCATTAAAAAGTGAGTTACTATGTAGACAAAATGTTTGATTAGATCATGGTTACTCAATTTTATGGATATGGGCAGACCATTAGGAAAAACAGAAGATTCAAAAATTGCATAATTATGAAATAAAATCTCATAAATATAAGATAAGAAATGCATACTGTAGTTATGAGGGAAAGTCCAAATTCTGAGATAAAAGTCACAATTTGTGTCTTATTTTTTCGTACTGTCACAGTAAAGCAATGAGTCTATTCTAAGAATGTAAGGAGTATAAAGTACAGATATTTATACAAAAATGGAGGGAGTAAAAGTAAAAAGTTTCCAGAAAAATAAATACTCAAGTAAAATACAGATAATAAAGTATATTTACTTAGTTACTTATGATACAGGTTTGAGAACACAAGGATCCAAATGCAGACTCCAAGACAGAGGTAGAATTAAAACAGTTTATTGTGGTGTTTAACAGAGGAAATGTAATGCGTTGCTGTCTGTGTTCCGATCATCTGGGTTGTGCCGATAACAGTGAGTAGGGAACAAGACAGAAGAAAAGTCAGGGGACAGAAACCGGGTCAAAACCAGAAAACCATCAGAGCAAAAACAGAGCAAGCCAGACAACATTTCCATATGCCAGAAAAGGGTCCGAGAAGCCAGAGAGGTCCAAAACAATGAGTATGAAGCCAGGGGTAGAAACAGGGTCCAGAACTGGGAGATCAGATACAGCGACAGAACTGAAAAGACAGAGAACCAAGTCATACATAAAGAATAACAAGCACAAAGACAAAGGCTCAAGTAATGCATCCAGGACAAACAATCTCATGTTTATACACCAGACGCCAGGTGAAACACGTTAAATTAACTGGGTGACAGGTCACAGGTAGTAACAGGAAGTAAAACAACACACAGGGAACATTAAACAACATGACAAAATAAAAGCCCAGACGCTAACAATGACAGAAAGATGCACAAAAAACTAACAAAACAAGACGTTCATAGTCAAACTATGACAATTTCCCACCTCTGCTTCTTCCTATGAGGCGACAGTGCTATCCACTACACCATTGTGCCACCCTGTAAATGTAATTATAATAATATTACAATTGAATTACATGGTTTTAGACGTAAACAACTGGTTACTCCCCGTACTGCCTCTGGCAATACAAACACAGCATGGCTCTGTAATTCTCTAAATGCCACAATAAACTTCATACTTGTTTTGCTGCTGGACTACTTGTGGAAGTTAAGCTCTGCATTTTGGCCTCGTGTTTGCTAGACCGTGGAGAGTCCAGTTTCCCCCGACCCTACAGATGGAAGCTCTCGTGTAGCACAGAGTTCCATTCAGAGTTCGGGATTTATGTGTCGGGCCAAGCACAGGCTTTCCTTGTGTGAGAGCTCCAGACAACACCCGAGCTGGGGACGTAAATTAGATTTTATGAAGGGAAAGTTCTGCCCTAAAAAACTAAATGTCCATTTATGGTTGAAAATGATTGTTTCCTTCTTATTTTATCTCACTTTTTTCATTAGTCACTTAGAGAATCTCCCTTGATGCACATTTGACAATTTGTATGTCTTTAATTGACAATATTGATTCAAGACCATTTACAATTTAATTTAAAAAACACATGCAGAAGTATACAGAATATGAAAAAGAGACAGAGCGGTGCCTTCCCCTTGACAGTAGTAGACTCTTCCTGTTATTTTGTCCCTTTCTCTCTTTGCTATTCCACAGTGTGAGCTCTCATTAGACCAAGTCCATATCTCTAACTGAACAATGACTTCATGTCTCTGCAGTTAATTATCTGTCTGATCCATACCATAGAGAAGAATGAATGAACTCCAGTCCTGTGTTCCATACGTAGGTTGGGCTAATGTTCTTTCCATATAGGCAGGCTCAGGCAGAGTCACGAGACAGAGCTATTAGACCAATGTAATGAGTTTACGTATGAGTAATGGCTGCACACTTACTTGCTAAGGGGGCTCTCTGCATGTTCTTTTAGTGCCTCTCCTGATCTGAGTGTGGCAAATATCCCAACTAATTTTGCAGGTGGGGAAATTATTTTGAGCAAACAACTTACGCACAAAGATTAGTCTATTATAACCAACACATGCTATATAATATGCAGTCATGTACACCACTTGTGCGAGACATATAAATCCATGGAGGCTCAGTGAGATCTCTAGTGCCTGATCCAATACTTGTACAGTATATTGGCCTGAAACACTGTAATGGCCCAGCTGTGATGCAGTGTATGTGCTAGTCCTGCATCAGTGCCTTTAAACACCTCAGCCATCATTCTGCAGCACTGGTGTTTATTTAAATTGAATTGGCCTGCTTAGGTTGTAAAGAGAGAGGGCATAAAACACTGAGGGCTAGTGAATTACCAGCAATAAAGCTCCGGGCTGTGCCTGTTGACGGAGCTAAGCCGAGGTGGGCCAAACTAGGCCATGCAGGACTACCAAATCCCCAAGCTTGCCTCCAACAACAGCCTGAATTCTTGCTAATTGTCTCTCCTTGTCATCCCTGTTTACTCAAGCCTCACCACTTTCCCTGCCATAATGGATTCAGGGGCCTGACAAGCCATGTTTGATTGATTTCTCTCCCTGACCACTCAGTGGAAGGACTCCTGGCTGCGTGCCAGCTGTACAGTGGGCTGTCCACGCACACACATTCTGATGGGTGCGTGCACAGATGGAGCCACTATAGCATAACTGCCACGCTGAAACCCTACAGTAGGATAGCGCGGTGTACAGCGCTCTGCCCGCGGGGTGTCATTAACATTTAGAAACAGCCCCAGCATCAGTCACACTGCCTCTGCTTAGGTGTGTTTAACCTTTCTATATAGATGGATACAGCAGTCAGAACAAAGGAGATTTAACAAAGAAATAGTCCTAGTAGAATGCAGAAAAGTATTAAAATGTAAAGTGAAATTTAACAGAGGGCACTATGGAGGAGCAGTGTATTTCCATATACATATATGTGTTGTGTGTGTGTGCGTGTGTGTGTGTGTGTGTGTGTGTGTGACAGTGTAAGTTAAAGCAAAGTCATCTGTGGTTGATTTTTGTCCTTAAGTGGCAGAAACAAAAAATTAGGTAGTTCTAGCAATAACGCGGAAGGGGAATAAAGGTTCAGTATATTTTGTTTGCAGTTGCTTGTGAAGTTATGTGAGATTGCTGGATACTCTGACTTGTAGAGTTTTTCTGCAAAAATCCTTCAGTACATTTCTCTTTTCCTCTATCGCTGTAGCAGTGTTCAACACAGGCTACTGCTAGAATGATCTTACATCAACAACACAGATTCCAACACAACCAGCACACAGGCAGATGTGATTCTTGCATATTAAATAAATAACATAAATACAATATTGAACCAATTAAAACACAAAGAACTTTGGGTTCATTTTATAAGATTCATGCAAGCTACAGTAATGTGCTTGCACAAAGTTACAGAGGTTGTATAAGAACTTTAGGGGATATAGGAATGGGTCAGTTGCACAAAATAATACATTTCATGGCATATGTAAGAGATATAGTAATGTGGGGTGATGATGATGATGATGATGATGATGATGATGATATAAGTGGCAAAAGCAAAGTTTTCTAGCTAGTGTAACAACACTTATTTATTAACTTATGGAATGTTAGGTATTTTAATAGAATGATGAATCAGCTGTTCAAGGTCTGCATGTCGTAAGCCTTAAAATTGACACTGTTCATCAAATTTGAACTTCTGTCTTCTACTGAGTTTGACTGTGCTGTTTCAGGCTTTATGTGTCAGGACTGAGCTGTTCTCATGATGGATGTGCAGGCCTGTCATTTCTGGATTGCCTCAGTTAAGATGATAGATCCAAGCCTGCAAAGAGGTCAATTAAAGTTCACGGCTCCCGAGTCATTGAGCTTTTCCTACAGCCAAATATTCTATCGATGACAATAATGCTGATGTTTACTCTCGAAGTCATGCTGAACAATGGGCTGGCGGCCAGTTGGCACTGTGGGCAGAGCTGATTGAAACAGTTTAAATCGGCGTTGCTGTTGAACATCTGCACGATGTGGCAATATATGTTTGTGTGTGGGGGAGAGGAGAGATAGGAGCACAGAAAAGAAGAGAGCAGCTCTCATTATCACTGAATAACTAAGCCTTGGCCTGCCAATTATGTGGTGTGACAGTCAAATCTGTTAACATGTCTGTGCACAGATGTTCTGGCAAATCACATATATTGATATTGAATAAATCCACACTAGTATTGTATTTCTTCTTTGGTGTAACAAACAAAAACAGCTTCAAAATTGTAGCACTTATAGCACATTTGCATGAGCCCAGCAGTAACCTTGACTCATTATATGTGAAATATACTACATACAGAAATTGGATGATGTTAGAAAGTCTTCCAAAGAACCACGCAGTGATAAATATGCATCACAATTAAGGAACACTTCAAACAGCACAACATATGCACTGTATGATCTAAACCCAGTAATCTAATAGTAAATTATGAAGCACGGTTAAATAAAAGGGGAGCATTAGCCATAGCTGTCAGCTTACTCTGATTGATAGACCACAGCAGTTGTGGCAGACAGGGTGAAGTATTGAGTGTGTGAACATGTGTGTGTGTGTGTGTGTGTGTGTGTAAGTGTATGTATGTAATTGCAGGCGGACGTGTTCTACAACTAATATCAGAGAGGTAAATCACTCCATGAGGTAAGCTTTGAGTTATGATTAATATAGCACTGCAAATGCTGCTCAATATGTCAAATACAAAGCATTAGAGGAGAAGGTACGAATGTATATGGAATTGTAATTAAGAGCTAATCCTTCCATGTGTCTTATGATATAAATAGGTAGAGTAGGGAGTGATTTCTCTGTGAGTAGTTCCAGCAGTACCTGATTTATTGCAGACTAACAGTAATGCTTATTAAAAAAGAACCTCATAAGCGCTGTTTGAATTTGATATAAGTGGTAGTGTTTGATGTGATTGTGTGTTTTTAGTAAAGTGGCTAGAAATACACTCAATAATAGAATGACAAGTGTCATTTTCAGTTTTAATATGTAATTTTTGTAAATGAACTGTTTATGATGGGAGTCAACTTAAACTGTGTGATGGCCAAGCTATAAGCTGATAAACTTTAATTTCTGGCTGGCAGTGCCAAACAAACAGGAAGTAATGCAGATGACGCTGCGTGACGTCACGAGTGTGAGCCTTAGCAAAAACAACAATGGCAGATGATAGCGAATGCAGTTCCAGCGATCAAGAAAATGCGAGGATCTGTGACGAGACATACAAGGATGCAGGAGACTCCAGTGAACAAGAAAAGAATGAGGGAGGCGTCGAGCCACACAGATTGGAGCTCATCAGACCAGCAGTGATGGGGAGGAGAGCCACTTATTGAATACAGAATGATGGCTCTTTAGCGTGTCTCCCTGTTTGTTAACTGTAGTTCCTGATGATCTTCCACCATATCAGTCCTTCTTTCATTTCAACACATTTATTGGGGTTTTGTAATAAGAAAAAAAACCTAATGAGACTTGTGTGTCTGACATTTAGCACAAGCAAAATAGCTTCTAATTTCAGCTAAAGTCAAAAAACAATATAATGACTCACCAGTCCTGTGTAGTCCACTTTACTAAATCATTAAACCCATAAACATGGGCTTTATTATTGACTAAAAAACACACTGTTAATGCTGTGACATCTGTGGCTGGATATAAAAGTCCTTCAAAATAAAATCAACCTGTTGTTGATCAACCTCTATGTCTGCTACCTGCCCGCATTTACTTTAACTTTACCTGTGGACAAACCCCAAAAAATCAGCAGACAGACAAGAGGTTGGAAGCTATAAATGTATGTATTTAGTGCCACTAGTTTTAACATACATTTCATTTCTTTAAAATAAATAAAACAGTGACTTTTTTAGCCTGGCGGGGGGGCAAGTACTCGGGGAAGCCCTGTTATATTATTTATACCTAGAAACTCAATAATACTGTTGATTAATACATTTTTCCTCCCTCTTTCTTTTCTTTTGTCACCATGACAGCTTTCCTTAGCCACTGAACAGATATTCACAGCTGTTGGAAGTGTTTTGTAGTCAACTATCACCACAAAATGAACCAAAAATAACCAGTGTCGACATGCTCACGATAGTAAACATGGAGGACTGGGTACAGCTCATGACGTAATGTGGAACTCCAGCTTCATAATTATATGTACTGTCACCCAGTTCCATTCACTGTCATTCAATTCAATTTACCTTTAAATCGATTTTTTTTAGGTATCTGTACTTTACTTTAGTATTTTTTTTGCTGGCAATGTGTTACTTTTACTCCCTACATTTGTGCATACATATCTGTACTTTACAATCTTTATATTCTCTGAATAGGCTCACTACTGTTTCAAACTATGACAGTATGTAAAATAAGTCACTTCAGGGGGAAAATGAGTGTGGGAGAGAAGGGGCAGAGGGTCAGTCCTGCATAGGTCCACCTTTTACTTTCAATTTTCTTTTATCTTTTCTCGTCCTTTTTACATGTGAAATTTCTTTTTTTTTTTTTTTTAAGTTCCTACATGTTTTTGTGGGTTACCTGTCAGGTACTAGACCTGGTGCAGAACTCTGGTCAGAACAATTAACTGTGGAATTAGAAAAACAAAACTTTTCTTATTTTCTCATCTTGCCTCGTCACCTGAAGCTGCTTTATCCTCAATACAGTTACGGTCGTCACTGGGGGCCGAATCCAGCTACAATGGGTGAAGGCGGGGTACACCTTGTATGAGTCTCCAGTTCATCTCAGGGCTGAAGATATATAGACAAACAATCACTGTCACATTCACACTTATGGACAATTTAGATTAACTAATTAACCCATCAGTGCATGTGTTTGGATGGTGGGAGGAAACCGGAGTACCTGGAGAAAACCCACGCAGACCACCGTGCCACCCAATTTATTAAGTATTACTTCATTCAATGAAAAAAATTTTACTTTTACTTCAATAAAGTACTTCTACTTTTATGAGAGAATTTTTTTCCACACAAGTAACTGTACTTAAAGTTAAGTACAGAATGCCATCCCTGGAAGTGATGTGATCCCAGGTCCATAATCATGGAAAGACGACAATATCACTCCAGTTTTACAGATTTAATGAAAAATTGGTGGTGAATGTCATACGCTGCTTTAAGTGTCATGTCTGTGTTACCTGTGATTGGTTTATTCTGAGCCTTCATTTTTGGATTCAAGCACCGTGATGGATGGAAAGAAAGCCAAAGTGGAACAAACTTCCAAGCTACATGCGATGGGCAGAAGAAGTACAAGATCTGTCCACTGTCCTTACATCATAATCCATTCATGCTCTTCAATAAAGTACCAGCAACTGTTTAGTAAAAGACAGTTGTAGAAAAGGAATTGTAAAATCTAGTAACTCTTGTAAAATGGTTTCTTGAAACACTGATATAAATATTGTGAAATCATTATTAAGGTAGTGTTTGTGCTAAATATGAAGCATTTCTTGAGATATCACATTGATTAGAATGGACAAACATGAGGTCAAATCAACCCTGACATTCGACCACCAAAGTATTTTGTTTATGCTTGAATCTAAGTGAATATTTGGGCTAAAGATGAAGACATTTTCTGAATTCATTTCTGAGGTTTTGTGCAAATGGACTGACTGTTGGACAGTAGTAGACACATGGAAATATCTAAAAAAAAAAAAAAAAGAGAGATTAATGCATGCTGATCTATTTTGTTCCTCATATATGAGGCCAGTTGCCATGATATTTCTTTTCCCGTCTGTTTCTGAAGTGTGATCCAGTCTGGCCGGGCCTGGTGGTCCAGTTCCCACACTGACTGAAGAAGGAAAAGAAGAAGTGGGAGAGCTTGACTCCAAAAACAAATCAAAGGATGAAAACAAGCACACTGGTGTTGTGCTAGGACAGAAAAGGAAAAGCAAACACCTGGAGCCCGAGCCTGATCTAATTGGAACTGGAGAGGAAACACAGGAACATTTAGGTCTGACAGGAAGAGGCGGATGATGAAGAAAAAAGGGAGGATAAGACGCTGGGCTCTGAAAAAGGCTCGACAATTTACTGTCACCGCCAACACCAGCTTCGTATGATGTGGCTAAAAATAATAATCACTTTCTGTGCAGTTGGAACAATCAAAATAAAGGATATTTTCTCTCATAAACGGCTCTTTTTTTTTTATTGATTTTGCTGTGCTGACATTTGAGATGACTGCAGCAATGAGAGATGAAGATCAACAAACTTGAAGGTGTGTTCAAGGCCACTAGAGGACCACAATTCCAACGCTTTAAATGGATATTTCCCATGTGTATTGCTTGTCTTTTATGACTTAGTTTCAACTGCACAACAACAGCTTCTCAGCATGTCGCCAGTGGAAAAAAATAAAAGTGCTTCTTTCTTTCTTTTTTTCTTTTTTCTTTTTTATTTTTTTTATGCGCCCGGACGATGCAGAACACGGCAGTCAAAAATCAGCCTGAGATTCTTCATGATGTGCACAAAGAGAAAGACAAAAAACACCAAAGTAGAAGCACAATGAGGTACGATACACGCCAGTTTGAGGAGTTAAACCAAGACAGGCGGTCCCGGGGGGTTTGATTACAAATGCTGCGAGTTTTTCGCCATCATAAACAAACAAGAATCGGTTCAAGAAGGAAGTCTAATTCAAAGGAGAACAAGATGCAAACTTTCATCTCCCGCAGCCTTCATCAGCATTTGATGAGCAAAAAGGTAAATGCTCTGCTTCTTCTGAGAGCATTAATGCGATGAATGTTGTTCGCTCCTGAAATCACATTCTTTTCTCCCTTTTTTTCTCGCTTTGACATTACAGACAAATTGTGCTAATTGGAGATTGTGAAAAGCTCAAACCTGCTCGACTGTTTTAAAAATTAGGTGACAACTGTAGCAGCTCAGCTTTGTTTGCAGGCTTCAAAAACTCAAACGTGGCACCTCGAAGGCTCTGATGAATTTCCGTTTTTTTTTTTTTTTCCGGAATCAGAAAACACATCCGATGTCAATCCTTATGTGTGACTAATAAGTGCAATCAAGTATGTATTATTTTAAATCCCTGTTGATTTCATTGGAATGCGACAAAACTCCGTGAGGACAAGAAGTGGGATCGTAGCTGTCATCACACCCATGAAGTGTGTATCTATGAATGTGTGTGTGTGTGTGTGTGTGTGTGTGTGTGACCTTCACACCAAGACAACTCTGATTATTCCTGGAAATGGGAATAATTTACTCTTTGATGAGCTTTTACTCCCTGAAAATCTGTCAGATGGCTGCTTTCACGCTTCTGCAATATAGTAAGATGACATCATTTTGGGGTGCGCACACAACACTCCCAAACACGTTGAGATTTTTCAGATGTACTCAGGTCAAAAGCTCTTGATATATTCACAGTCTGTCTGTGGCTCACTGTTTTTGAATTACCTGTATGGTAATTTTTTGAGAAACTATACATTTAAAAGAGCCCATTTCTATGGCTGTGAAGAGATACGGGCGGGTTTAGGTCAGAATAGCTTGTGCACCCATTTTCTCCATCAAACACCCACCGAGTGAGCCATTCAAATCTATACAGCCCTGCCTGCTTCTCTATTCAGTGCTCATTTAGTGATAGAAAGATGGGAGGAGGAGATGAAGGGGAAAGCGAGCCGTCAGACAGATGAAGAGTGTGGGCTGGAAGATTCAACTGCAGTATTTCCAAAAAGGATGTAGATCATTTAAAAGCATATTACAGCTGCAACTTGGAGCTGGAGTCGAGCCAGCATCTGAAAAAGACTTGAATTTCACTCTTAATCTGTTACTCACTCTCTTTTTCCCCTCCTACCAACACATTTTTCTTTCCTCTCCAATCTCGCTCACTCTCCTGCCTCATCATCTAATCCAGCCTGAGGGTAGACGTGTGTGTGTGTGTGTGTGTGTGTGTGTATGTGTGAAAGATGAGCCGGTCTTAGCCTCACTCTAACCCCTAGCTCTCTACACACACACATGAAACTGCAGGTTTGTCAGTAAACATGCACTTCTACTGTACAGATTCACCACCTACACAGAAGAAAAAGCACAAACGCATGTGCACACACTGACTTGGTTCTGGCATGGCTGGATAGGTGAGGGCATGCTTCTCCTCTGATTAGAAGGGCAGAGGTTATGATCTAGGCACTGAGGTGAGATGCGGCATGTATTATACATAGAACAATGAATCTTTGGAGAAAATGGTAATCCAAACACAGATGAAATATTCATGCTGCATGGCTTCACCTCTTTTTGCTCTTTAACCAGATAAGATCCATACGGGGTTAAAGCAGAGGTA
Organism: Siphamia tubifer; assembly: GCA_020466265.1. Classification (NCBI taxonomy): domain Eukaryota; kingdom Metazoa; phylum Chordata; class Actinopteri; order Kurtiformes; family Apogonidae; genus Siphamia; species Siphamia tubifer. Next base: position 28,452,505 of record CM035793.1, read on the forward strand.
AATGAGACAGCGAAAGGAGGGGAGAGAGTGCAGAGAGCAAAAGTAATGTAGTGAAGCATGAAATCATGGCTGGCTTGTGTAATTTAGCTCTGGGATGAAGCTCACTGGCTAGAATTTCATTCCCCTCAGGCCTGCTTTTAACACACACTGCCGTGCACTTCTGTGGCTACACACTACAGTAAAGTACATACATTTAAATAAATAAATAAATAATAATAATAATAAAAAAAAAAAACATAGCACCATAATTATTGTGCTGTATTCCACTTATGTTTGCAAGGTCTGTTCTATCTATTCATCTCTCCACAGGAAACATTGCTCACATATTTCTTTGGACTTCTTTATTTACATCCACAGCTCCACACTGATCATTGTTGCAGTACGTTTAATTCAAAAAGCGTCTTTTTTTTTTTTATTCCTCCTTCTAAAGCTTGTCAGTGTCTGACAGCCAAGTTTATTGTCAGTGTCCTTGTATTCGCAGTAGAGAAGGCTACCCGCCTCTCTTGCTGCCACCGCACTTGATCGTTTCCGTTCTCTGTCTGCTGTCCTTGTGAGTAAACTGAGGTGAAATATGAAATGTGAAAGATTTATACAATTCCACAGATGTCTAGTAAAAGAAGCACATGACAATCAAACAGCAAGTCCAATAGGATTTACATAGAATATTACAACCTTTTTTTTTTTTTTTTCTTTTCCTAACCATTTTTAAACACAATGTGATGTGTTGAAGTGAAAAAATATCAAGAAGTGACATTAACTAATGTAATATTCTATTATATGTGATAGATATGTGGACTGTCTGCTTTGTTTACCGCTAGATACATGACTTTTTCTTTGCATTGTCCTCGTGTGTAAACTGAAAAGAACATAACCCGTGGAAATTGGTGGATGTTTGGTAAAACAAATACATGATGATAACTTGGGAAGTCTGGCTGCATTTATTTAGCAATATTTAGCATATTTTTAAAGCAATGTCTCTTCAGGAGCCTAAAATACATGTTGATTTGTCATAATGTCAAAATTTTTCGTACTCTTCCACTGTCAATACAGGCCTAAATGTTTCTTTGTGTTTATCATGTCTTAATGCGTCTTTTACTTTCACATTTCCATCTTATTATACATCCTTTCCTTTCTGTTTTCTGCTTTATGTCATGTTGTGGCTTGTTTCATTTTGGTCACATCCTCTCTGCATTTCACAAGATTTTAAATGGACTATTTTGATTTGTAAAACAAATTCACATACAATGTTAATCCAATAGTTAGTGACAAAATAGGAACTCATTTTTTTCCTGACAGATGAGACCATTTTACTTCTATTACATTCATGATCATCTGTATATTCATGTTACATCATTTCATACCAGTCAAACAGCTGCAAGGAACGTTCACTGAAAAAATGCTTAACGCTAACGTAAAATTATACACGCCTCCGTAGATTTTTCTAGTTTTGATTAGGCTACAGTTAGGTTGTCATATGATAAATACTGTGTAGAATTACATTATCCTATGCAAGATTTTCCTCAAACATTTTAATCTTAAAACCCAAAAATCAATTTCATATCTTCTTGAAACCCACATTTCCCAAAGAAATGTGCCATGAAATGCCATAATGTGTTTTTTTTTTCTGTCGACATCAACACAATGGTAAAGTAAACACACATTTTTATCTGAAGTCTTTTACATCATTTTGGTTTTGTCGCACATTTTACATCATTTTCATTTCATTTTCTTTACAGCAGACTCTTGTCCTGGTGAGGTCAGCTTTTTTAAGATCTCCAACAGAACACCCTTTGTGCATTTTAATTTTAAAAATGAATTCACATTCATCCCAATTGATAACCCAATAAAAACAGCTCAGTGGGCCATTTTCTATCCTGCCTCATAGTTTTCCAAATATAACCCAATGCATAAGTTTGTTTAGACATTATAATATACTGTTATGATGATGTGAAACCAGTGATATTAAAATATTTCAATCAATGATCTTCACCTCTAGATCAGGGATCTCAGACTCAGTTTCTTTCAGTGGCCACATTCAGCCTGCTTTGTTCTCCAGTCGGCTGGAATAGAATAATAACCTGTAAATAATGACAACTCCAAAATTTTGTCTTTGTTTTAGTGAAACCCCCCCCAATAAATTATCAAAAAAAGGATTCAGAGAATGCCGAATCTCGGCCCTATTTTGTACCAATCTGAAGTTTTTATGATAAGCCGTTCTTGAATTAGAGCCATTAATATGATTTTGAACTTTCTGCTAAATGGGACCTTGACCTTTGACCTTTTGCAATATTGATCATTTTGTAATATATATATATATATATATATATATATATATATATATATATATATATATATATATATATATATATGCATCAGTGCGTGTAATATTATGATAATATATCCAGTATTGATTAAGTTATAGTGTGATATGTCTATGCTTAACACACAAAACCAGTGTTATACAAGATAATTTTGCGAAATATCACCTTTGACCTCCAGAGATTTCAAAAACTCTATTGGTTGTAGGTGATAACACCAATTATGAGAATTGTAGAAATCTTAATTCCGCATTGTTTGGTACCAATCTGAAAGTTCTGTGACCCTCCGTTTTTCAGTTATAACTGATAATGTGATTTTAACCCTTTAGTTAATTGTGGCCTTGACCTTTGACCTTTACTCAAATCGATCATTGCATCTCATGCGCATTAGCTATATATATATATATATATATATATATATATATATATATATATATATATATATATATATATATATATATATATATATATATATATATATATATATGGCCCATATAAATCTAATCATATAATGTCATGGTGATATATGTATGCAAACACACACACACACACATGGTGATTACAATAATGTCACCCAACCAATGACTGGCGAGATGAAAAAGATGTGAATAACCTGAGAACAATAAGTGCCATTTTAACAATATTCTGCCTCAGCTTGTCATTTGTAAATGTGCATTATGGACCGGATTTACAAAGATACTAAACACTGAAAAGAAGTAGAAAATTGTTAAAGTTGTGCTTAATTTTCTTTAGACATTTCATGTTGTCATATTTGTTCAGGTTTTTCCACATTTTAGTGTTACAGGATAATTAGTAAATATAAATATTTTCAGAATTGCATTAAAATAAAGACAAAAATGTAAAGCTGTCATACTATAGGCACAGTCTACATTTTTTTCCTTTGGCATCAAAACTAGAAGAAAATCTGGCATCATTATTTTTTGTAGGTTATTACGCTGTTATTTGACTGTAGATCATATTGGTCTGTTTGTGGAACCTGAACTGAAATGAGTTTCACGGCGTTTACTGTGGAATTTTTGCACTTTGCAAATTCATCCTATGAACATTTGGTGGGCTGTATTTGGCCCCCAGACCACATGTTTGACACTCCTGTTCTAGATGGTTATGCTGCAAAACCATTTGCAACAAAAAAGAAACAAATCAGTATGAAATGTGGCTGTCATACCTCTGTTCTCTGTTACTATATATCATTCTAATATATATGATTTAGACATATAAAACTTTTAATCATATAAACATACTTTTTCTTTGTGTTTTACTGTTAAATAGCCTTTATACCCTTTGACTGCTTCCTGCGTTGCTTCTTCCGCAGTTGAGACGTTTCTGTGTCTGTCCACTGTCCTTGTGTGTAAACTGAAGTGAAAAACAAGACATCACTGTGTAGGTTTTATAAGACTCGATGGACGTCTAGTAAAAGAAACACATGACGATCAAGTGGAAAGCCCTGGCAAGAAGTCAGGTTTCAAGGTAGATGAGGTCCACCGGAGAGAGACGGCTGGTAAACCTTCATATCAGGTGGGGTCAGGAGGTGGATATGTGTGTGTGTGTGTGTGTGTGTGTGTGTGAGTGAGGGAGTGTGTGTTCTATCTTGTCGTAGCATATTCAGAAGGAGAGGGTGTGATGCAGAGACTCAGCTCCCATCCATAAAATTTAACATTTAACTGAACTGCAGTGATCTGAAGGTGGCTGATAAGCATGACAGCATGACGGCGAGATATGACATGAACACACACACACACATACACATATACACACACAGAGGAAAAAAAAGAGGACAGGCATGTGTAAGAAATATGAATAGTGCTCACAAACAAACCAACCCAAAGACAATCATCACACGTGCACAGACACAATCACATACATAGTATCTATAAAACACCCTATTAGGCCTCATCCCATCATATCTGAGTCCACCTCATCACTGACCTCACACTATAAAACTTTAACACACCTTGGTGTGCGTGAACACACTCCACAGTGTCATTACAGAGACTCTAATAGGGTTGTGTGTGTGTGTGTCGACTCCTCTGGGTTTATTTGCTCTGTGTTTCCTCTGCAGATGGAGGCTTTACAAGCCCAGGAGCCTGTTATTGGCCTCCTGTCACTGTCCCAGTGAGCTGTGTTAAATCTATAACCAGCTGACAGCCAAGCAGATATTGGAGGACTCTCCAGGAACAATGGCAAAGCAAGAGAAACACTGTGGCTATCACTCTAGAAAAGACAAGGCTTTACAAGCTACTCAGCGGACAATGCTGATGATGATTATTATCGCCAGTTGGTTTGCTGCTGTTCTGAACAGATAGGTTCCAGGTGTGTGTGTGTGTGTGTGTGTAAGTGAATTTAAGTGTGCAATCACTCCTCTTGTTTGCTACTACATTGACTACAATAATCAGTGTTGGAAGAATTAATACCCTTCATTTAAGTGAAAGTACTAAGAAAAATACATGGACAAAATTACTAGACCATCAAAAGTCATTGAAAACAATGGTCATGCAATCAAGCACTGACTCCTGTGTCTATCATGTGACAAAAAAATTAAAATGAAATACCTAAAGCACTGTTTTTGTCAGTACTGACGTAATTGTGTTTATTACTAAAGGTGTCATTCTGCTGAAAAACACTTTTCCTGAGTTAACAACACATGCTGCGTTTGCTGCGTAGTGTGTCCACTCCCCTGGCTGTATTTCACATTCATAAAAAACAATGACTCAGAAAAAGCCTGTCTACTACACGTCACAGGGACATTGGTGGGGTTAAGCCCATCCCCCATTGCAGCGAATCTGAAGTAGCATTAGCATTAGCATCTACAAGAGAAGACGGCACCACAGTAGCTGGTGCACAAACTGGTGAATAAAATGGCGGATCAAACTTGTTCAAGTGCTCCCTGTGGAAATAAAATTAGGCCCAAAACAAAACAAGTGACAACACAAAACCTAGCTGGATGCTACTCTGTCACACACAGAGACAGAGGGGAGGGGGGAGTGTTCCTTCACACATTCAGAGCCAATCACAGACGCCTCATCACCACGTCATGGACATGTATGACAAGGACCAGTTAACTCTGTCAAGTCATTTTTCTACCGTGCAAAAACAGCTGGAAACAAAGCAATCTGGACATTTTTTTAAAAAAATAGAACCAACACACAATGCATTTAATACCAATGAGAACACAGTAATATTAATGAAATAACCGTGGAATGACTCCTTTGAAAAAACATTGAAAATGGAGAGATATCATCTATGAAATTACACTCTTACAAGCTATTTTTGTTATTGTTATATTTGTCCAAACAAGTGTACCTTTAGTTGTACCAGGCATTAAAATGAAAATGAAATTGAAGAAAACAAGGGGTGGTCTAATCATTTTTCTGTGACTATAATGTGTATTAGAGGTGTAGTAGAGCTGTAATTGTAGGAGCTTTTGGAGGAAAAAACAGGGAAAAAACTACTTCAGCCCCTCTGAAGTCAACTAAATTATACCTCTCTAGTAACGTTAAATAGATGAATTATTTTACTTTAGGAAATTCATTGGCAAAATTCATTCTCTGCCATGAACAGAGTAGAAGTGATTCTTACTATCAATACATTCATTTATAGGCATCTCCTTTATCACTTTTCTATTCAGATGTTATATGTTCTTGTTTGTTTTTATTGCTTTATTTTTTGCATCTTGTTTTATTTATCGACAGTACATTTGACTCTGGTTAGAGGAATGTCGCGCATCTTTTTTTCCCTCAAGACATATCATTTCATCTAGTTATCTAGATTTAAGTGGCTGTTATTATGCTGAGGTAAATGTATCTGTGGATGTAAAAATTAAATAAGGTCAACACAACCTGTGTGCTCCCAAGAAGATATATTCATCCACCTCAGTAGTAATAGTGTGCTGAATGAATATATCTTCTTGGAAGCTCACAGGTTGTGATGTGAGGCTGTTACCCTGCCCCCCCTGAAAGGGAGAGGGGTATTGTTTTTCAGTTGGATGGTTTGTCTGTCTTATTATAAGCACCTTTACACAAAAACTACTGGACCAATTTCCAATAAATTTTCAGGAAAAGTGCAAGGTGGTCCAGAATAGATCAAATAAAATTTTGGTGAATATAGGTCAAAGGTCACAGGCACTAAAAATGTGTATTCACAATGATAAGAGATAGGGAAAATGCAGATGGGGGGTGGGGGGGGTGGTTGTTGTACCGGGTACCACTTATTATCACTTATTCTAACACATATATTGTTGTTTTTTGTGGGCTACTTCACACCTTTCAGCAGCTGGATGTGTGTGTGCCATCACTTCTTTTCATGTAGATATGTTTTTGAACAGATGCTTCTTAATGCTTTTCTGATCTGCAGTTGCCCAAAAAAATTGCCAAAAAAAGACATACGAGAACAAAACCAAGTTAACTCTTTGCAAAAGTAAAAAATAAAATAAAATAAACTAGAATGAAGCTTGTTTTACTCAATTTAGTTTATTAGTTAGTTTATTTTGTACTGTAATAACAACATGTTTTATATTGAGTAAAAAGTGCTTAATCTCAACCTGGTAAAACATATGTCATTATGTCAGTGACCCCTGTGACCCCTGTGTCATTTGACCTCTGACACTCTGTAGAATAACCATGCCTTTGGCATCTGATGAAAACAACAAATTACTGCAATAGTAAAAGCACATGTTTTCAACACCTGCTACATCCACTGTTAAATACAACTGCCTAAATATTGTTGGAGTTGCTAACATTGCATGTGATGTGTTAGGAATGTATAAAAATTTGGCTTAATTTTAATCTTTGCCTGTCAATTCAGAGGTATAACGAGTCATGTCAGTTTTTCTCTGGCCTTATTATCTGATAAGAAGTCACAAAAGATGAATAATTAGTACATGGGGCCATTATCATTGAGATTTTACACATAGTTCACTGCTGGCTACATTTTGTCGAATTATCTGAAAGCTTATGCACTCAAAGAGGAAGGTAGAGTTTTGTCGTTGTTTCATTGTTTCTTTTACATATTAAGTTACGGTACTAATGTGTTATAGCATGCAAGCACTTTGTTAATGGGGCACATTTTTAAGGTTCTTTTTAAAGCTGTCATTCCATGGTTATTTCATTAATATTACTGTGTTCTCCATCGTTATTGAATACATTGTGTGTTGGTTCTATTTAAAAAAAATTCCAGATTGCTTTGTTTCAAGCTTTTTTTACACGGTAAAAAAAATGACTTGAGGTCAAAAAACAGAGTTTACTGGTACTTCCTCATAAGGGGTCAGGAGGCATCACTGATTGGTTCAGAATGCATGAAGGAACATTCCTCCCTCCCCTCTGGCTCTCCGTGTGTGTTTACCTTTACCAGAGTAGCATCAAGCTAGGCTTGAGGTTTCGTGTCATTGCTTGTACTGAAAACGTGCAGGGAAAACAAACACGCTTTATTTCCACACATTTTTTTCAAGTTTATGCAGCAGCTACTGTGCCACAATCTTCTCTCGTAGATGCTAATGCTAATGCTACTTCAGATCCGCTGAAATGGGGGATGGGCTTAATCCCACGTGGGTGACGCTAAAGTCTATCTGACATCAGATGGACTAGCTTTTTCTGGGTCCCTCATTTCCTCTCATTGTTTTCAGCCAGTGAACGTGACAAACCACTTTCCAACACATGCTGTGTTGGAAAGTCGGGGTGACCCATCAGATTCCAAAAGGAGCGTGGAAAAGTGGTTTTCAGCGGAATGACACCTTTATAGATAATAACACATTATACATGTGTGATTCTGTTATTTAAGGCATTTGTACAATAGAACTTCGTAAAAAAAAAAAAAAAATGGAACAACCACACTTCATTGAAGTTTCGAAGAAAATGTGAATAACAGAGAATCCAGATTTACAGGTAAAATCCTTCTTGCGCCCCAAGTTGGTCAATGGTCACTGCAGCAGAGTACACCACTACCTGCTTACAAATAGAAACACATTCATTTAACGTCAAAAGCCCGTAGTGCAACAGAGATACCAACACAACCTTCCTATAAGCACACAATATGCATAGATTTTCAACCATCCAAACAGCATGTCTTCTATTAAAAGCATTTAAAGTTATAATAGTGATATGATTATCTTAAATGTGCTGTAATATTTATCGGGGAAGATCTACTGTAAGTGCAGTAATAGAATGTACTATAAAATAGTCACTAGTGCCTAATCACATAACATATTAATCTTTCTGCTTCTGTAAATTTAGGGGAAGATTGGCAACCTCTGGTGCTAGAGCCACAGCAGCTCCATGTGGCTTCAACCAAAGAAAAATCAACAAATTACAAAGAGCCTACTTACTTTGAATTATGTATTTTATTTTGAGCAGTTTCACTTGACATCAAATCAACAAAGAGTCTTCACAAAGTGTAGTGCACTGGATGTGTGTTTTCATTGGATGTTTGATCTCATTGGAAGTTTTAATTTCATCAGATGTCTTATTTATTGCTATTCATCCTTGTATTTTGTGGCACTGTAGGGGGAAGCTCTACCAACTTTTGTTGTATAGCCATTGTACAATTACCAATAATATATTGTATTAAAAAAAAACTCTTTCATGCCTGTACTTCTTATAGCTTCTGTACTGTAAGGATTTAAATGCATTATGTAAAACACTTTGAATTGTCTTGTGAATGAAAATGTGCTATATACTGTAAATAAACATGCATTCTATTCTATTCTATTCTATTCTATTCTATTCTATTCTATTCTATTCTATTCTATTCTAATCTAATGTCCAGGTCATTGTATTGCAGCTGTAATATGAATTAAAAAAATATAAAAATGTTTTTATGTAATTTTTTTGACAGTAAAATGAACATCGTTTCTCTTCTGTTATCTCCATTTAAAGCTTTTTTTTGGTTCTACACATATATTTTTCTCCTTGTATTTTTCAGTCATAGTTGCTGACCCCTGCTTTAGAGCGAGTCATTTATATCTACAGATGGAGTGGTTTCACAAAGTCTGCTTTATGTGTACAAGAGCTTTGAAGGGATGTCTTATCTTTTTTTTTTTTTTTTTTTTTTACAATGTTTTACAGTATATATAGCACCATATGTTTTTATGTTCACCAAAGGAAAAGTGAAAATTGGTTGGAATTTCAATTTTCACCACTGGTCATCATTAAAGAATACACACTGCTCAGTATGGCCTCAGCAGAACCAGCATTTAAAAGAAATCCATGTCGGTTAGAAGGGTTCATCTCGGCCCGGAAGATTGATTATAATGGTTTAAAACTATTAAAATGAAGCACAAATGAATAATTATTCAAAAAAATAAAGAGCTCAGGGTTGACGAAAGAAATGACTTGTTCAAAAGACTAGGATCAATATTGAAGCTGAGACAAGGACATGATTTACCTGAAATAAATTAAATATGTCTTCTCTTCTGTTGCATATTTAACAGTCTATAACAAACTGTGAGTCTGAAACTGAAGCTGTGGTACTGTTTACCTGTCAAATGTTCACTGTGGTCAGTTTCAGATGCTGCAGTTATTGTGTGTTCAGTATTAATTGTCAACCTTGTAAATACAAGCTGGATTGACTGCACATATCCTGACCAAGGAAAATAAAATTCTCTCTTTGTGCACCTGGATTTTCTGCCTCCATTGATAATAATATACATTATGTAAACTAAATGTCAACTAAAATTAATGTTTATTTGCAACATAGTAGAGCAAACTGTTACATGATCAAAAATTTATGAATTTTAGAAAAACATTTTTTTTGAAAAAAACTAATTAAAATGGGGTCATTAGCCAAAAAAGGTTTGGAACCACTGGTTTAAACCCTTTCAGTTGCATTGTATATGGAACAATAGATATGTTGTTTTTGTTTGTTGCTTAAAGTAATTAACGGTTGAATAAACTACTTCTACTAGTAGTTTATTTGACTGTACTACTACTACTACTATTATAATGAATTTTTAAAAGCAAATATTACATTTTCACCCACTCATTTGAATACAACAGAAATACTCTAATTGAAGTACTTCTGTTTATTAGTTACATTTCACCACTGACTTTTCTGTGAACTGACTAATATCACCCATACTTTTTCACCGGCTCCCACACAGACTGTGTTGGCCTCTAATGTATGAAACAGCCAACAATTCACATCCACATTTCCTGTGACACACAATGAGCACAGATGCATTAGTGGTACGGGCCATGCACATTACAGAGGATAATTGCCTATGCATATTTTCTCATGTGCACTCCTTGCTTTCTCTGACTACTGGTGGATTGGATTCCAGCGGCAGTTGCAGAACCATTAATAGAAATTAAGTGCCAGAGAGAGCTACTGGAGGGAGACCAGTGGAGCCAGAATGGAGTTTATGTGAAAGATAAATACATTTCTACAGAAGAGTGCCTCCGTTTATTGGTTGGGAAATGCACTGTGATATGATAGAGGGGCAACAAATGAGTATGGAATGGGACGATATGGCTGAGGGAGAACAGAATGTCGTGGAATTAGAGGTCTGACTTGCATGGGAAATGCATCCAATAAAGTTCTGTTTTACATTCCTGATGAGAGCTTAGAAAGGAGTGTGAACTGTAGATGTGACAGCCACACATTAACCATCAATACGGTAATTTACCAACAATCGTTTGTACGGGAAGTCAAACAGTACTTGGATCTAGTCACTCAGGTCTGCTCTCTCAGATCTGTCAACCCTCAAGTGTCTCTCCCTGTTGGCTGGCTGGTGTCAGACAGATTACATACTCATCACACACACATACACACACACACACACACACATTCTAGCTTGAGCTAATGAAAATTCAGCTTCATCCCAGGCTGTCTAATGGACCTAATAACAGAGAGTCACTGGGGGCCTCGCACGTGTCATGCAGATTACAGGACGCCCCAGGACTAGACGGACAGGTCCTTGGCAGCTGCACACCCACACTGACACATGCAAATATACAAATTCACCTCTCATTCTCAAGACACTTTCAGACTGCAGTTACCTCTCTGACCACTAGGAGGCAAGGGTGAGCTTTGGCAGAGGCAGACAAAAAGCCACTGAAGCCCCTCATAACCGGCTGAAATGTAGGATCTTCAATTACACACATGACTTATCCCATTGTCATGTTGTTCTACTGAGCAACACATCATGCTATGCATATTTAGTGTATATTAGCACTTATTGTCAGCACATTGCTCCAATAAAGTTTCATTATTGAACTGTGCTTCGGTTTCTTGATCATGTTCTCCCTCTTAAAAGCATAAAAGTGCAGTTAAATACAATCAAGCATAATGTCAAACGCAGACGCACAAGCTCATTTGATCAAACAGTCCAAGCCCTAAGGGACTGATTTTGCCATTCGGGGGGCTTTGAGGCTCTGAGGCTGATCCCATGTCAAGAAGGAACCAGGGGAGACTTTCACGTGTCGGCTTAGTGGGGAAGAATGGAGAAGGGCTACCGGGTCTGCATGTGAACTCTACCTGAACTCCAAATAACTTTCCCTGTAGTCATTTAAAGTCATCAGGGGAATGAGGTAGGAGGGTGGGGAGGTGGGGAAGCGATGGACAACAGAGAGAATAGATGAGGGACAACTGGCAGAGATGTGACAGGGTGAACAAATGTGCATTATTCCAAAGACGGCCGAGGGACAGAGGACAGGACAAAGGTAAGACAAAAAAAAACAATGATATAGGCCCAAAGAAAACACACATACACCAAGGGAGGAATAAGCACACAAACCTTCTATGAAATCTTCCTTAGGCATGTTTTCTTACTCAGCCTGCCCCCTATAATTCAGGGTTTTGACATTAAAAGTGTAACTCAACAAGTCTCTTCTTCTCCCATGCTCGCTGTATACAGTATTGATCCATGTATCTAACACATATGGATTTCTACATGTGCTCATATGATTTCCCACCTGTACTATTATTATTAATATGTATTGATTCAGTCCAATCCAATATGAATAATTGAACCCACCAAAGTAACCTGTGACCCAGGTATCCTTCTTACAAGGAAAAAGAAGTATAACGAAATTGTCGAAATATTAGACTGCTCCTGATGGAAGTGGACGCGTGGGTGAAAGGTTGTCAGGTCAAATATCTGCACCAGCGGGGAAAGAAGACAATTGTTGTTGTCTAGTTGAATAAGCAATGCTATGTACACCTTGGTTCTCAACTTACACACACTTTCCAGTTACTATACAGTATTGACACATATAATCAGCACTGTAACTATTGGAACATTGACAACATTTTCATCTTACAATAAATTTGGAATGAAACAAGAAACTGCAGACTTTAATTTGAGGTCAATGGTGTTGGAATTACAACAGCTTAGTTCCAAAAGACTATATAGTCAATTTTACGCTTTTGAGAAAAATCACTTTTTTTGACTTGTAGGAATGTGAGGAATGCAATTCAATGGAATTCTGTCTCAAACTTTATTAACTAATGTATTAAACATAAAAAGTTTGATTTTAGAGACAAATAAAAAAGGTCATTTTTGTCAAAATGTTACATATTCATACATCCTCATTTCCCCCCATAACACTACATAACTGATCCTGTTTCTAGAAACTTTTAAATGGTTTTGTCTTTTTTTAAATGTGCAACAGGTTCATGCAGATCCTGCAATCTCAAAGTAACTACGGTAACAGGTCCACTGCTACCAGTTGTCTTTATGATCATACAAATGTGGAAGATGACAGTAAATATATCAGTACATTAATCCACATGATGACAGACCATAATACTACAGTACACCATGATTCAGTCCTCGAGACAAAATGAAACAAGCGATTTTATCAGCAATTCCCTGAGCAGATGACACAGAAGTATGTGTTGCATCACCACGATGACCAGGTTCTGTGAAATCAGGACTATCCTGTAATGGAAACGCTACAGAGTCCAGTTGAGCCAGTACTAGTGGAAACACAGAATTAATGAGGCTCCATTATTATTTATTATCGGCCATAAAATGAGCAAAATGTCCAACCAAGTTCCTATTCCGTGGGTGGGGCCATGTTGGAATTTGTCACGCCATTTGCAGCCTCTGATTGGTTGAATGGATATGTTTCATTTTGAGGAATACCAGTGGCAGCACTGGTCACTTTTGGGGAAAAAAGAGCAAGTACAGTACAGGAAATGTGTGGTAGATCTGTGGCATGTTTTAGAACACACTCAATATAGTACATAAATGACCCGACCCGATTTTCTGGCGGTTCCAGATTTGACATTTATCGTGTTTTGGAACCAACCTCTTCATACGTACCTCCCACAATTTTTGATAACAAAGGAATGGGGCAATTGGCTGCTCAGCTGTTCTAGGGCAAGGTGTGTCTTATTCCCTCATTATCCCATTTACAAGGAGCAGATAAAAAGTCTAGTCGATTTCAAGTGTGCTATTTGCAAACAGTTGAGAATGATGTTGATGTCCCAGTAGTTATGTATTTATAGCTCTGGTAATAATGTACTGAGTTCAGGGCTTAGAAAGGATGGATCAAACCTCAGTAAATCAGGCATTTGTAATTCAACAGCCCATTACACTGTACAACACAATTTTATGAAATATTTTTACAGATAGTTTTGATATGGTTTTAGTCAATTCAAATGTTATATCTGTTTGAAGATCCAATACATGTTTTTTTTTTCAAATCAGTTTCGTTTTTACAATGATATAATACCATACATATCTACTATAATACAGTGTAGCATACAATAGCAAGTGATAAGTGGAAACAAACAGAATGGAATCCAATAGTAGTTGATAAATATTTTATTTTGTTGGATCTGGATGGAAGTTTGTGAATCAGGCACAAGGCTCCAGAAGTAGTTCAGCAACTTACACTGGTGAAGGTTTTCCTTTGGAACAAAGTGCACTCACAGGTATATCTTGGAGGAATCTTTCGCCGTGTTCATCTAACACATTAGACATATTTTCAGGCAAAAAAATAAAAGTCAAGGAAATTAACTTTACAAATTACATTCAACTTTTTCAAACACAAATTTAAAATTGTCTCAAAACCTACCCGTATAAGGCTAAAAATAACTGTACTTCTGAAATTCCAGTTCAGATATATAAGTCACATGATATGTAAAAAATAATGGTTTCTTGCACAGTATTATTAAAGTATGTAATGTTTCAGTATGCTTGTTTTATTTTTGTTGGAACTTTAGTGTATGAACAAAACTAATCTTATCAACAGAGGTTGTGGCACCATGTACAGTACAACACCATGAAATTAATACAGGACTTATTGTCATGTGTTATTTATAAAGCTAATATAATATAGCTAGTTTACGGTGGCCGACAGGGGCAAACGCTGTGACAAAACGCTGCAAACACAAGAAAAATGCACAACCAAAAACAACAAAAGTGAAGCTATAAGAGAACAATTATATAATAACACAAACCAAGAAAATAAAATGGAAGAAGAAGACTCAGCCACATACCTATGCTGCTCTGCACCTTTTCATGCTAATTTCTTAAATTAATGAACGTCAACTTTGTCTTCATTCACTGTCTTTTTCTTCTTTTGTTTTATTTTTGTGAACTTCCGTTTTGTTGTGGAGTGAATTTGCAGCGTTTCTCTCTTGCAATTGTTTTGGGGGTTTGTATGTTTTTGCTTCTGCTTGGTTTCTGTTATTGCAGCATTTTTCTCTTGCAGCTTCACTTGTGTTACATTTGTTTTACGTCTTTGTGTTTTTGGTTGGTTGCATCTTTCTTGTGTTTGCAGCATTTTGTCGATGCGCTGCGTTTGCCCCTGTCGGCCACTGTAATAGTTGCAGTGATGGAAATATTATAAGACCACCCCTTCATTTTAATGCCTGGTACATTTGTCTGGACCAATAGAATGATAACAGCAAGAATAGCAGGTAGGAGTTTAATTTAATAGACGATATCTGATAATTTTCTTGATAATAACCAAAATCACTTCAGTTCTTACAATATATATGGCATTATGCTGACAAAAACGGTGCTTTTAGGCATTCCATGTTTTCTTTTCTGTGGGTTTTAGTCACAGGATACACAAAAGAGTCAATATTTGACTGCATAACCATTGTTTTTGAAGACATTTAATGGTCTAATAATGTTTTTTCAGTGACTGTAGCTATTTTGTCCACTTCACTAGTTTTTTCTGCAGACCAATGTCATTTTGATTTGTCGACTAATTGGTCTTCATTACCGTCTTCCCCCCTCTGTCTTTCTGACATGTAAAACCTATTGTCATAGTTCACACGTTAAGTCAGGAACTGATTTTTGGTTCTACAATCCAACTTCCTAAGTCACAGTTAGCTCTGCAACTGTGAATGGAAAGTAATTAATCGTTATGTAAAAATAGTTCAGTGGTAAGTCTGGAATATGAAGAAAATAACAAATGAGGCACTGTGTTTTATATGAAAAAAAATTATATTTTATTCATTTTATCCTATATATTTACATTTCTTTAGCAGCTTTTAGAGTTCACTTAACTGAAGGTATAGCAGTGATGAAAGTGTTCAGCTGAGGGAGGATAAAGAGGTAAGTGTTAATAAAGGGAATTTCAAGGAAACAGATGAATATGAGGCTGAATTCAACATCTCCACATCTTAAAATAAATACTTCAGTAAAGCAACCTTCTCTCCTCTGGTGGATAGATATTTCATACAAACCTCACTCCGTATCTCCTTTCTCCCTACAACACCCCCAACCACCCACTCACAGCTCCACCCCTCCCACACCGTGCCCCCCCATCCTGTTAGTAAGCTTGGACATGCTTCCCAGCCCGCTGCCCACACATTTCTCAGCTCCTCTTCATTTTGGACACTCATACATTTATGGAGTGATTCGGTGCAGTTCTCCCTCCAAGGCATCAAGGATTACTGCACATACTGAGCTATGGTGAGCAGAGGGGTTTGGTGTGTGTGTGTGTGTTACTGGTGGTTGGGGGGGGGTAGTTGAAAGAGGGGAGGAAAAGGGGGTATTTAAGTTAAAGATGAAAAGACAAATGGAGGATGGAAGGCTGCAGGTGAAGTGGTCTCCAAAAAATGAGAAAAATTACAAATCAGAAGGAGAATCAAGATTGCTTTTGTGGAGAGCAGGAAAACTTTATTTGTCCCAGAGAGTGGTATATGTGTGTGAGCATACCTGACATATCATATATAGGTAGTCCTATGTGTGTGGTTATATGTGTGTATGTGTGGGGGTGAACCTTGTTTGAAATGTCACCTGTAATTTAGGGCCCTCTTCTGGTGTAACACCCACTTTTCTCATGTGATAAAGCACTGTCTCTATCAGCCATGAGCTTGTGGTCTTTCCATGTGTGTGATTGAGACAGGGTATGTGTGTGTGTTGTACTCTAATTAGCACCTAAACACACAGGAGAGTGCTGAAGCCAGACAGCAGATAAATCAGACAAGACTATAAGATTGTAACACACTAACAGGAGATATCATCTGCACTGCAGCTTTAACACACTTGATAAATTGACAATACAGCAGTAGTATGCTACAAGCAGCTGGCTCCTTTCCCAATTCCAAAGCATTGGATTGTAGGGACTATTTTGTGTTTGCACTGCAACTTTCTTTGTCCCAACCACAATGATCCAATAAGTAATGAGACGTGCACACAGAAAGGTTTTTATTTTTTTCACATTCATTTGCAAATACATGCCCACTGCATTTCTATATGTTTCCCTCCAATTACCAGCATTACTCAAAGTCAGAGCCTCTCCCGGCACATTTTTCATCTTTCACTTTCCTCACTCTCATTCATTAATTTGAATATCCCAACCCCAGCCGTGCACTTCTAAGCAAACACAACAGTGGCGGCGGAAACGAGCCTGCTCCCTGATGTGTGTTGTTTCTTTTCTTTCCGTCTCTCTTTCTCTCTGTCTCCTTCACTGCTACTAAAAGCACCGCAGGCATGAAGGAAACAGATCCCAACAGTACGGTATGGTCTGGCACTGGTGTGTCCCTGCCCCAAGGGAGTCTGGGAGAATGAGTCCCAGTGGAGGTTTGTTTAAATGCTAGAGGGAGTGTTTGCCCTGGACTAGTCTCCCTCGCACTAATGGATATGTCTGTGTTATTGATAGTGGGACTGCAGGAGAAAATATGTATAAGCTTTTTTATGAATTCATTATATTGCAGCTGGCATTTGGTGACGTCTTATTGCCCTTGTAGCTGAGGTCTTTGTACTGGAGCAAACAGTTCTGGCATGAAAGAGATTTAGAACTGCATTAAAACTCTAGGTATTTATGAAAAACAAATCCATCTTATCAGCCTCAAACAGAAAGTGGGATTATATCAAAGAAATGTTTCCCCTCCGACCAAATACGATGGAATAAAACAAATGTTTCCAGTTTTGACCAATGGCAAAAGAAAACATTATGCTGGAAGGAAGAAGTTACAAATGTGACAGCAAGTTTTAAAAAGTGTGATTACACTAAATGCTACTCTGCTACTTCACAGGGTGTCTATTAAACAGCTCTCAACAACTACTGAGTCAATGATGCTACCCCCCCCCCCACCTGTTGTTCCTAAAACTTACTTTTATTCATTCCTTTTTTTATATAGTGGTTACTTATATTAGGAACGCAAATGAATTTTTAATACAACTACTTGAGGAAGTTAAGTCTAATTTAGCTTGTTTCTTAGCTCCTCCCATCATCACCATCATCATCTACCTCACCTTCACCCACTTGCTCAAATATGGTCATTTCTGCCTTCAAAATATCCACTTATTACATTCACCTATAACTATCTAATAACTGAAAGTGGTAGGAGTCAATACTTTGACATGTATAACAGCTTTTTCATACTGTTTGAAAAGTGATGCTGACAGTGACAAACTGATCACACACCACTCTGGTGACAGACCTACTGTACTAACACTTCTCTTACCACTTTGCAGTTTATCTTTGACAACATAGACTGTAGCAACTCATAATGTAATAACTTAAATGTAACAAAAGTTCATAATGTAATAAAATCAGGAGTGCATCATGTAATAACATCTTTACACATAATGTAATAACGTAATAACTTATTAATTATGAGCTCAGCTGTATAGTAACTCATAATGTAATAAAAGCTCATAACGTAACAATGGCTTCATAAATAAATAGGATTTCTTATGTAACTGGCGTGCTTGATGTTCATCTGCGTTGTGTAGTTTTTTTATCTTATTGTGTTCCACGGATAAATGAAAGGGGAGTCTTTTGTAACTTTTCTGCTGGTTTATGTTATGTTACATACAGACACAGCTGGTAACAGTGCTCAGTTTCTACCTGAGCATTCCTCATTGCACTTCAGTAAAATTATATATATAAATAACATTCTCTACCTGAACATACAGAATGGGGTATTGTAATGGGTCAGTCACAACTAGTTATGGTGCCTGGTCTCTGCTATAAAAAAGAGTTAGCATAATTAGCTTTAACTTAACGTATAATAAATGTCACTGAAATGTGTAATTCAGGAATATCAACTACAACAATTTGACTTCCAAACGATCACTATGCCATATTATACATGTTGACATAACTCTTCTGGCATTTCTGATTAATACATTTTATTCATGTGGAGCAGCGAGCTAATACACCTGCCCTGAGCATTCCTGATTGCTCTGATTATTTCCGGTTCCATGACTGCCCATACAATGAAGTGTGGAGAACAAGTGGAAACCAAACACATACAAAGCATTATTTGAAAATAGTTAACCTTTCACCTTGCAGCAATGGCAAAGGTAAAACAAATGGTGATAATTCAACTTTTGTCACAGTATAAACCATTGTTACATTATAAGCTCAGCTATATAGCAACTCAGAGTTATAGTTATTACATTATTACATTATGCACAAAGACATAATTCCGTGATGTGCCCATGATTTTATTATGCTATGAGTTGATTATTACATTATTAACTTTTATTACATTTAAGTTATTACATTATGAGTTGCAACATTTTTTTTCTTGTTCCAGCTCATTTAGTTTCATCACCCACAGTTTTCTTCTTCTGCTTCACTCTGACCACTCTCAACATTTCTGTTAAGACTGTGTTAAATGCATTGTACACTATCTGTCTAGCATCAAATAGATGGATGGAATGGACCCCTGGTATCTTGTTGAACATAGACATTAAGTGGGTTTACAGACAGATATTTGCCCCAGGAGAAACTGCAGAAATGTCAGAGAGACAGTAAGTTCTGTAAATTTCATCTGAGCCACAACTTCAAATTCACATTATTAACAGAAATCTTCCCTCTCTTTGTTGTTCTAATAAACCTCCACATTCACTTTCTGAGGTGAAGTCAGGGCTGTATTTAAGGCTTTATGTGCTGCCCCCAAGTGGACATTAAAAATGAATGAGCACAGACGTTACAAGCCTCAAGTTGTTTATTCTGGAGAGTAGAACCTGCAGTTTTATTCATCTAACATAAACTATTATTAGATATTCCCAGGCCAGTGTATTTGCATGTCGGACACCCTGTAACAAAACATAAATGTCTACAGAAAGATGTGGTTTGGCAGCTTTGATAGTGCGGCTTACATTGGAAAATACACTTTTCTGACGTGAAAGCATTCCACTAGTCCAAAAAAAGTAACAAAAACTGTAAGAAGACACAGAATGTACTGTTGAGAAATCTTCATTTCTGTGTTCTTAGTGACAGACTTTTCTTCCTGGTGACATGAAGGCTTGTTTTCCCACAGGACTGCTATAAATGTTTTTCATTGTACTGTACTGTACCTGACATTTGCTGTATGTTCAACAGCCTTTATCTCTCTCCTCTGTCTACTCCACACTGCTTTGATCTCCCATAGTGGTAAAAAAAAAAAGCAAGATAAAGACTGCACAATAGGAGAGAGAGTGAGAAAGAAAGAGAGAACATCCTGTAAGTGTGAGTTTACCCACGAACAATACTGTCTGCTTTCAGCTCAGCCTGTCTGCAGGAGACATTATGTCATACATTACGCCTGCGAAGGCGAGAAACTGTTACAGTCAATATCTTACTGGGTGCAACTCGCTCTCCTTTTCACCCTCCCTCCTTCTTCTATTGTGAGTGAAGAACCTGGATGTAGTTGTGAGGCTCTTCTCTGACACAATAT
This sequence comes from Siphamia tubifer, assembly GCA_020466265.1. Taxonomy (NCBI): domain Eukaryota; kingdom Metazoa; phylum Chordata; class Actinopteri; order Kurtiformes; family Apogonidae; genus Siphamia; species Siphamia tubifer. Next base: position 28,472,916 of record CM035793.1, read on the forward strand.
ATATTTGACATAGACCTCCTCAGCAGAGGCTCTCAATCGCTGCTGGCAAGGTTAGTTCTGTTTATGAAACCATCAATTACACATATTTAATTTAGTAAGAGAAGAAACGCCGCCACACTGACTGAATCCAGACCGAGTGTCCCCCTGAGCACTGGGATAAATAGAGCAAGGGAAGAGGAGGAGGAGAGAAAGTGAGAGAGTGAGCGAGAGAGATAGAGAACGAGAGGCAGACTTCATTAATTCCATCGTCCATCTAATTGGAGCCCTGTTGGACCCTACAGCTAAAATGAAGTCCGAAACGAGTTCTAATGAGAAAAAAAAAAGACGTGAGGGGGAAAAAGTTGGAACTCCTCATATCTACAGAACAACCTTGGGCAAAATCAAGACTTCATGTACAATACAGACCCATGGGATGCCCCCAAATCCCCCAGTTGGACGCTGATTAAAATTAGACAGTATTCATTCTAAATAATGAGACCAGAGACTACCTGAACTTTCCAATCTCACAAACTGATGAAGTGCAAATATGAGGGGGTCTAAATTAGGAATTCAAAATCATTCTGTGATTTTATTTCAAGGTGTAGAAGAAGAAAAAATATGATCATGTATGCTTCAGAACAGGGAATTAAACAGAATATACACCATAACCTGCCTCATGTCTTGGGACAGGTTATGGTTTCAGACATTATACTTTGATCCACACCAAAAACATGATGGTCTGGACTATATGTAAGCATAAGTCACACCAGCCAAAAAGGAAAAAAAAACATATATAAGTTGCACTGGAGTATAAGTCATACATTTTGGAGAGGAATTTATTTGATAAGATCCAACAACAAGAACAGACATTTTATCTTGAAACGCAATTTAAAATAAAAATCAAATAGAGAATAACAGTCTGAATGTATGCTAACGTAACACATTAAACTAACACAACATGATGCATAAACAACGAAGTGAGAATGTGCCTGGTATGTTAACATAACATATTAACAGTTATTCAGATAACTACACCGATCCAAGGAGCGATTTGTGTACGTTGCCATCATGTGGCAGCACCGTTGATGGGCAGGCCGACCTGATATAGCCTGTTTCAACACACAGTACTCCTGCACATCATACATGTTCTGCACTTATTTCAAAAGCAACAGCCATTCTTTCTAAAATAATCTCAATCCTAATTGGGTCAATTGTCAGACAATCGCTTTAGCTGGAGTTATGCTACACAGCATTAGCCTTCTTACACGGACCTTTGCGTACATAAGCATAGCCTATACTTTGTCCACACTATAAGCACTAGCTCACAATAATTAACTAATTACATTGACTGAGAAATAGTTACCCTGCTGTTTTTATTTAGAGTGAAGTCATTTGTGTTATTTTTCATCCAGACCTTCTGAACACCCTCCTCCTCCACACGACCAGGGAAGCGGTGCACTGTATGCTAAACCAGTGTGTCCCAACCAGTGTACCATGAGAAATGATCAAATGTGCCATGGGAAATGATCCAATTTCACATTATTGATACTGTAAGTGAGCAGTTTGACGACACATATATACATATATAGCATACACCACTGATCCACTCAGAGCTGTTGAGAAACATTTGTGTACATCTTCAATACCTGCAAAAATATCAGCTTTGTGTTGAACTAAACAGGCTCAGGATTCACACTGAATAAGGAAGTCAAGACTAGATTTGCATTATTATACTGACGGCACATATCTTCCCAGATCCAGACATAGCCCTAGTAGCTGACAAGTTTTGCTTGGCCACTTACGCATCCGTTACTAGCTGCTAGTTCTCTATTCTTGACGTCCGCTGCACAATCATGGTGGCCATTCTACTTCCAGTTATTTCCTTGGATCAGTGTATAGCATAAAGAACATGCTCATGCTTGCAGCTGTCAGTGTGAAAATAAAATGAAATGATATAATAACGTGTTAATAATTTCACATATAAATCGCACCACCAGCCAAATTATGAAAAACACTGTGATTTATAATAAGGTACTCCCCAGGGGCAAAAACTACACTAAACACCTGAACTTAAAGACATATATCCATCTGGAAAAAAAGTGAATCATGATTTAGTTTATTTGAAGTTGGAAAACATTTATGCATTCATCTCCTGAACCTGTCATATCCTTACAATGGTCACAGGAGTCTATTGAAAACATGTATTTATTTATTACCTCAGCCAAAGAGGTTGTGTTTTCATCAAGGTCTGTCTGTTTGTATGTATGTGTGTCTGAATATTAGTGTAAGAGTGAAAATGGGAAATGCTCAGAACCAAATGTTGTGATCAGTTTTGCTGATACAAGTCTGTTTTGTTTTATTTCATTGCTGTGTGGGTTTACATTAGTGGTGTAGTGCTCTCCTAGAATGTTTCACCTAGGGGGTGCTGTTTGGATTTGGGGAGCAGAGAGAGGGAGAAAGAGAAGAGAGAAGAAGAAGGAGAGTTGGGAGAGAGAGGCTTCGTTCTGTACTTGGTGTCGGGGTAAAAATTAATACAGTTATGAGTATGACCCAGCATTTGTCTTTGCTGCACCTAACACCCACGTCGCTTACATTAGAAAAAAAAAAAAAGTCAAAGTGTTGTGGAAAGATTTTGGTGAAACTTTCACAAAATCTTGACACTGGCACAAGGAACAAATGATTACATTTTGATGGTAATCCACATTACTGTGTGGATCTGAGAAGATTCTTTGTCATTGTGAGATGGGGCCAGTTTCAACATATATGAGTCCACAGTATAGATAATATAAATGTGGATTTAATGTATGCAGGTTTTCAAGGTTGAGGAGATCATTACTCTGCCAAGTAACAGCAGAGTTATGTTTTCACCAGGTTTTGTCGTTCAGTAAATGGATTTAGATTATATTTTCAGGAAATACTGACAGTGGCACTGGGGAAGGCATTGTTTTTGGTTTGGTTTGTCTGTTTATCAGCAACTTTGTTCAAGAACAACTGGACTCATTTGTCTGACATTTTTAGAAAAGCTGCGAGTTGGTCCAGAATACATCCCATAAAATGTATGTGAATGTAGGTCAAAGGTCAAGGGCACCAATAATGGGTTTTCGCAATGATAGAAGATAGGACAAATCAGGTAAAATGTTTGTGAGGGGTGGGGATGGTTGTGCCTGGCACCACTTGTTCATTCATTCATGCATTTATTTATTTATTTATTCTTTCATTTATTTTTTTGTTGGTGATTTACACTCTCAGACTGACTTCCAGAAAAAAAAGACACTTACCCTACAGTTCCAGAAATGTCCAGATTTGAACTCATTGAAAACCCGTGGAATGTGACCAAGAATAGATGGTCACAAGTCATCAAACAAAGATCAGCTGCATTTTTACTCCAGGAGTCACATGAAGAATTCTAAAACACTGTTTGGAGAGCATGCCAACATGCATTAAAGATGTAATTTAAAAAATCAGGGTTATTCCACCACATACATATATAATGATTCTTGAACTATTCCCAAGTTCAAACATGAGTTGTTTAGAGACAAGTTTCATCTTTGTATTATTTCAAGTTTTAAAACTCTGCTTTTTTCCCTCTCTATTGCACAATTTCTGTCTCCTTAATGTTTCACACAGATAACATTGCACCTATCATGACCACCAGGTTTTGTCTTGATTTTTTTTTTGCAGTGAGAAGTCTTTATAAACCATCTATGATTTACACAGAAAAGGATACCTGTCAAACTGACAATACAGTAAACACACACAATATGATTTAAAGCAGAAACCAAATCTCCATGGAATGAATTCTTCACATTATTTTCCCAGTGAACCGCATTACATTTTTGTCTGTTCAATGACACCAAATGATAAACTTATAAGTAGACACCCAGAAAGTTTTGCTAATTAAATTTGCCCTTGTCTTACATCAGAGTTTCTAGTGTTTCAGGTATTTTCATTCATTTCAGTGATGGATTTGTTCATAAAGAAAACTACAGAAGTTGCAACAGCCCTTAAGTAAATCATGCATCTTTAATGATAGATGTCCACAAACAGATCTCTCCTCAATCACAAACTATCTTTCATGCCTCTACAGTATTTTGCGTCTATGATACAGTCTATTGAAATCTACATCAAAATTGTCTCCAGCTCTTAATGTATTCAAGCATACTACCTGAAACATGTTTTGATTAATGTCTAAGTCTTGAAATAAGGTTAAGTGTCACATAAAAAAAATAAAAAATCTGATTTGTTTGATATCACAGCTGGATATGTGTCACAACATCTCCAAACATGAGACTGTGCACATTTATGTGAAGAAGAAACTTTATTAATAGCAGATCTGTCTGAAGGTGATCATCATTAATGTTCTGTGCTCTACTTTTTTTTTTGTTTTAAACTTGTTATGATTACAGTCTAATAAAGTGAATGTTCTCCATAAATGATTATCTACATAGTTATTAAAAGTCTGCCAAACACAAATACTGATCTAATTCCTCCATTATGGAAATTTGGAGAGAAAATATGATGCAGAATGTCAGAGGTGAGTTTGTCGGTAATCAAGCTGCTGCAGATGTTATTTGCACCAACTGAACTCCATGTAGTAATAAGTCATTAGTAAATTAGATTTTTGCAGCAAGGTTTATTTGCAGAGAAAGGGAAAGATTTAGCAAAACGAACACGAATCTTTCCTCATTTAGACATGTGCAATTAACAGGCTTGACATTAGTGGGATGTTCTTGGTAGGTGAGTGTATTCAACTGTTTATGTGCTGCTGTGGTGGAGAGGTTTAAATAAATGACTTGTGGCAAATACTAATACTACTACTACTACTACTAATAATAATTTTATTCATACAGCACTTTCAATCAAAGTGCTTAACACATAGTTAAAGAAAAATGTTTAGGCAATTTACATACTGACTAAACAACTGGATTACATGATAAATATTTTAAGACAAAATAAAATATTCAATTTCATATGTGGCAATAATTTTGCTTTAAACACCTCAACAGAACATGCCGGTCTAATGTAATGTCTTGAAGACGTTTGTTCCTATAGGGTCACTGGTTCAATTCCCTAGACCAGCAGGAGGTTGTTGGTTCATGTGCCACTGAGCAAGGCACTTTACCCCCCATTTATGTATGACAAGGCAGGGCAATGCTCCCAGTGTGTGGTGTGTTGCTGCATGTTTGCCTAGTGACTGATTAACCCTTTTTAGGCCCTCAGAAATAATTTCATCCTTTGTGTGTTACTCGAGGATCTAACAATAGGTTATTACTTTTGTGATTTTTTTCAAAATGTTTTATTGATATGCAGGAAATCAATATCTGTAAAATTAACATATTTGCTTCCTTACCCATAAGTGGTAAAAAATAATAATAATACACTGGTACTTCAATTTACGAAATTAATTTATTTAAGAAGTGGTTTCGTACCATGAATTTTTCATAAATAGTGGCATTTTACATGTAAAAGTACTGATTCATTCCAAGGCCCCAACTATTACCCCCCAAACCTTTAAAAATGATAAAAGTATACAAATTTTGTATGAAATATGTGTTAAAAGTAAAATAACGTTTTGATTTTAGATGTAATTTATTGGCCTCAGTGGAGAAATGCGTCTTCACTATCTGAACATTAAACATAAAACATTTTTGGGATGTTTTTTTTTCCTACGAATTTGGAAAGCTGATGAAATGTGTTATTGGTGCTGGTGAAATGATGGCTGCCTCCTCCTTTTTTTCTATCATCCCCTGTTTCACTTCTATTGATAACGCAGCCCACTTCTTCTTTTCATTTGCACCAGGAATCACTTTCTTTGGGCTCATGATGAATAATGAATACATACTGTAATAAGGTTTCAATGAGCACACTGGGAAAAACTCACCAAATAACAGTAACTCTGTGATGAATGGAGTTCAAATAGTCACCAATAGCATCATGGGTAGCTCCTTCATAGCCAATGGGATGCTACGTACACTACGTACAGTGCGTATTTACGTCTTGGGGGTTTCAGTTTTGTTTCGTGAATTGAATTTTTGAAAATTTTCGTAACTTGGATTATTCATCTATTTGTCCAGGTCTTTCATAAATTGAGGTATGACTGTATAAAGAAATACAAAAAAAAACCCAAACATGTTAATTGAAAAGTGCATGTATTTTAAACCATTAGCCCAACATAAGTGTTGATCCAGACACCTCATCCACATCCACATTATCCCTTTGAACATCATTCCTCACATTAGTATCATTACTTCATGGTACCTAACAAAGCAGGCACATTCAGTGTTCATGCAACGGTGGACCTTACAAAATCTGTAGACCATATTGGACCTGATATTGTTGTCTCACTATAACTTCTGCTGTCACTGTCTTGCAATGCATGTAGAAATTACCAAAAATAGTCACTTGCCCAATAAAGGGTTAAATACATTGTCGTTTTCAGTGTGTTACAAATCCACGTGTTAACTATTTACTGATAAAGATTCTTAAATATTCTAAATATTCACTATATGGCACCAAGAAAGAAATCAGTATAATGCTTTTGTAGATGTGCCTCGTAAAGTGTTGTACAATTGTTGTATAAAGCAAATATAAACAGATCAAATATATTGTAATATAGTGAGGAGAGAACTAGCATGAGCCTTGGTTGAGACCTTGGTTCAAACTCTCAAATCTTCAGACTCTTTGTAAACTGTTCTTCCTCCATTTGGATCCAGAACTGCCTCAGTATTCCTTGGTGTACCACTGGAGGGATGAAAAATCACTCTTCCAAAAGATACGATTCATACATTAACTGTTTTGATGATGGAGTGCTGTCTAACATGTCAGTCTAAAATCTCCCAGAGGTGTTTATTGTATTTAGATCTGACATCTGAAAATAAAATAAAATAAAAGTAAAAAAAAAAACATTGGATATGTTTCACATTAGAACTGCAAAATATGTTTCAGATTCAAACTGTGACATTCTTGCATGTGAAAGGGCTAAACATAAAACACAAAGCATGACTTTTTTGCAGCTTGATGTAAAAGGAAAACTGTGACAGGTCTCATTTTTTAAGATTTACCTTCAAGATAAATCTACCTTACTGAACACACTATGCTCTAATTTAAAGGTTCTCTGTATGCTACAGGCTACATTAGCACCAATCACAGTCACCAGATTATTCATTTAAAAACAACTGAAGCAGGCCAAGCCCCATTAGCTGTCAATCACAACCTGAGAAGAAGTGGGTTAACAATTTTGCTCCGTGTCCATTTTATCGAATTACTTCAGTTACAGATAAAATGATGTTGCTTGAAATAACCTTCCTATGCCCTTATTTTTTTTGGTTTACTGTCTAAAAAAGAAGTGAGTAAAATATACATTTTCAACTATTCAAAATGTTCTATTCTTTTTTATTTCTATGTCGATCACCTCTATCATACTATAATGATTTATTCTTGTGTAGATCTACATAAACAGTGGGGCTGGGCTTATCAATCTTATTCACCTGATGTGTCTCACCTGTCGGTAAAGGTATTAAAGTCCTCCGTGTGTCTTTGTCCAGTGCGAGTTTGTTTGCCTTTACTTGTGACTTACCAGCAGTTATCTTTGTCTGTGTTTTTCTTCTGTGTCTGACTTTTCTTCTGAATTTCTGGCTACTCAGTTTCTGTTTATTCCCCTGTCTGTATTGTTTTGGATCTCTCATGATTTTTTTTTTTACCTTAAGCCAGTTCCTGACCAAGATCCTGTTTCTCCCCTGCTGGTATCTCGTTCTCTCTCGGATTCTGGACCTGGATCACGTTTTTGATTGTATCTGACTGTACAACAATGTTCAGGCATTGTTGGTTTCTTGCAGTTTCTGGAGGAGACTAATATTACTGGTGGTTCAGTAGTTAGCATTAGCACCGTTAAAATGGAGGGAATCCTCTACTGCCCACACTTAATAAACCAAATACATTTAAGCATCTGGTAAAAACGTAGTATTTATGAATGCAGAGAAAAACTTCATATTTTACCTCATTGGCATAGATTAAACCATTCAGCAGCTCTTTGTGCTCTATGACTGGTGGCTTCCGATGATGTTTTTCCTTTAATCTGTCAAGCCTTTTTATTTGTACATTCTTAGAGACATTTATTGAATGTGGCTGAACCCAGACAGTTCAACCTGCTTCTAACAATCTGACCTTGATGTGACTGAGAGCAACTGAAAAGAAGATTTACTTAGAGTGAGCAACAATGTATTTTTATGAGACACTGTGAGATAAATGCTGGCAGTTCTACTAATAGAAACCATTTTACATAAGATAAAGCAAAGTAAAATCACAGGGAGGCAAATCCATGCATTTTATTGCAATTATATTTCCCTAGATGCATATCAGGGCCCCACCTTAAAGTCCTAGTCATAACAAATGTGGCATCATAGGCGACTCTGGTTATAATGGCATCAGTGCATCAAGCCATTGTCTTTCATTATGGCTGCGATCAAAACCAAAGACCAGACCACAAATTAGAGGAAACTGAGCTGAACAAGGAAAACAAGAACAGCCAAATAAACATGAGAACTGTGTAAAAAGCAGGAGAGGATAATAAAGTACAGTATGGTAAAGTGGCCTTTTTGTGGAGACTGAAGGAGAGTTAAGTGGTACAGATTGTTTTTGGGTTGTGAGTGGTGCAGCAAAGCAGAAATAGAAGCATGTAACAGAGCAGCACACAGTAAAAAGAAACCTGAGTAGAGTTGAATGCAGAAACAAAAAGTACAGAAAAAAGTAAAGGAGCAACAGTATAATTAAAAGGATAAGAAGTACAACGCACAGAATCGACTTTTAAATGAAAACGTCTCTGCTGTGACATCTACCAGATATTGTATAAATGGTTATGGATGCTTTGTGGTAATGATAAATGGACATAAAAAAGTTATAGTGTGTTAATGTAGTATCTATTGGATTTTAGTTTGTAAAATGGGGTGGGAATTTATAAGTTTCACTTCTTCCCACTATGTTTCGGGTACAAGAAAAAAAATTGTTGGCCATTTTCAATGATGTTTTGATGATTATTGTGTGGTCGAAATAAAACTGAACTAAACTAATCAATAGGGTTTAATATGACACTGGTTCACCCTTTGCTGCTATAACAGCTTCACCTCTACTGGGAAGGTTTTCCACAAGGTTTAAGAGTATGTTTATAGGAATTTTGGATCATTCCTCCCAGAAGCATTTATGAGATCACACACTGACTGCAGACAAGAAGGTCTGGCTCTCAATCTGTGCTTCAATTCATCCCAAAAGTGTTCTATGGGGTTAAGGTCAGGACTTCGTTCAGGCCAGTCCAGTTCATTAACGTGAAAATCTCTCATCCATGTCTTTATGGACCTTAGTTGATGATAAAACAAGAAGGGGACAAACCCCAAACTATTCCCACAAACTTGGGAGCATGGAAAAGTCCAAAATCTCTTGGTACTGAAGCAAATATATTTTGGACAATGTAGCCTAAGTTTACATACCTAAGCGGAATTTGGAATTCTTTGGTCACTTTTCAGAAAATACGAATGTTAATACAAAATGTTTACATTTCACTTGTGACTAGCAGTTTGGTGAGAACATTTATCATCAAACAAATGTCTTTTGAAATCATAAAGACAACAGAAACTACCCAAATGACGCTGATCATAAGTTTACATACTCTATTTCTTTATCCTCTGTATAGGTTAATTTCACATGACATCACATGGCTATATAGTAAGCGTGCAATTTTCAGATAGAGGGCAGGAAGTGAACCCAAGTGTGTTTTCTGTTGGGAAAATGCCTATGTTTTGTGTAGTTTATGGCTGTGCTGAGAGGAGGAAATAATACTTTTTTTTTGAGTACCAAAGATTGCATTTCACAAAGGTTAGAAATGGAAAAACCTCACAGAAAAAGTGGATTTTAAATCTGTGTTTGCAGTCGGGAGGAGCAGAGTCTGCTAATGCTAATGCCTGTGTCTGTAGCAACCATTATGTCAGAGGTATGTGTGAAAGCTAACCTTTTTTGTGTATGTGCTACTTATCATTAGGTTGTGGTTACATGTTCATTTACACTGATGTAATATGGTTTACCTAGACACATCAAGATGCGTTGCATGTTTGTTTACATTAATTGATACTGCTAGCGGCTAGCAGTGGCTAATGTTAACAAACTTACAAAACATCTTGATGTTGCATCTTTACAAATATAAAAACATTACCCTGGCAAAGACCAAACAATAATTATTGTTGAGCACAGTGGCAATGCTAGAGTAGTTTACTTCCTGGGCAAAAGCCCCCTCCCAAACAGAAGCCAACAACCACCACCTCTGCCCCACCATCCAAACAAGTCCATTGTCCACACAAACTCAGTTCAAAACAACTACTTTCAAGAAGAAAACATACCGTTTTAATGAGTGATGAGGGGCTTCACGTGATGTCACCCTCAGGGTGCTTGCCCTGTTGGCCCCCACCCAGGATGGTACCTGGCTGAGCCTTTTCGGTAATGAGGTTGTGGACCCACCCGCTGACAAAAAAGCCTCCAAATTTTTCTACACTTTCATCTGCTGCTGGTGTAGTAGGATGTCTGCAGGACCAGGTAGTTAGTAATATCCACAGCAGAGATTGTTGGCAAATCTTTGGGTTCTGTCAAAAACTCATTAATTTTAATAAGATACGGGTTACGTCCAATACATTTTTAACTAACTGTATGTATCTGTGTTTCCACACTGGATCTAAACCCGTACAATATGCACTCTCTTCAATGGTTTCCCCCATAGCGACATTCTCCAAGGTTACTTCAAGCCATCCAGGTGAAATCGTAACGTCACCATAGTCACATGACTGAAACCTATCTATTGGCTCCTTTAACATCAATGACAGATGGAAATATATATTTTATGGTCATTGTGAATGAGACAATTTATTTTCTCAGATGATAAATCTGCCCATTCTTCTTGGCAAAACACCTTCAGTTCCTTTCAGATTTTTTTGCATGAACTGTATCTGATGTTGCAATAAAACAGCTAGGTAACATTTATCTGACCTTAATATAACAATTCTGTTTCCAATGTCACTTCCGTAACACAATGGTGCCTACAGTATGTGGTCACATATACATCAGAACCTCATTTGCATATATGGGTCACTTCAGGGTCACATTCAGTTTATACTCGAAACTGATACAAGTTGCATTGAATGTGTAATATGAACTACCACATACACACACACACACAGAAATCAGATTCAACCAAAAAAATCCAAATTGTGCATTAAGAAATGCTCTCTGAACAGTACCCAAATGTATGACCTGTATTGAAGAGAGGAATATAAAGATAGACAAGAGTGCAGAGGTGTGAAATACAGCACAGTTCAATGGAGAGAAGTGAAAAAAGTAAGCAGAAGTAGTTGTAGTAGGAGTAGATTAGAACACAGAAAGTGTAGAGTACAGTGGATTAGTAGAGCAGATGTGTTGTAATGAGATCAGAAGTGCGTTGTGTTCACCTCATGTCCTTTGTAAATGTGCTGTGTGCAGGCTGCTGTGTAAACTGTGTCTTGTACAGGATGTTCACTTCATTTGTTTGTGTGATGTGACAGCAGGGTGGAGTGAGGTCTGGCTTCTGCTGACTGTCAGCATGTTGTCGCCTCACTGGGAACCATCCTCCACACCGAGCTACCAAATCTGAGCTCTGTGAGTGAAAATGATTAGTTTAATCTAATTCATCGTTGAGTGTCGCCTCATCTCCATCGCCATTCACAGAGACACACACATTGTCCTGTGCTGTGCCTACCCTTCCCAGGAAAAGACACAGTGTTCAGTGGCATTCCAACTGCAATCCAATTAGGTTTGATTTCAATTCAATTACCGGACTGTTAGGAGAGTAGAGTAGAGATACATTGAATGAACTTTACTTGGGAATTCCATTACTACTGTGAAAATCCTTCAAGTCTATAATCTGAATGAAGATGGGGTATTAGAAGAGAGGAAGACTACCATTAAGCCTTACTAGTCGTTT